>JANRMR010230135.1:0-14416 GCA_025434825.1 Bergia sp. 'catenularis'
ACCCACCACCCTCCACTAAATGACCTAAAGCTCTTTAAATATGAGCTCAATAGAAACCGTTTCTTTGGTGTTTTAACCTAATGATGGGCCCCCTGGGACCCGTGGAACGTGCTGGAATTGCTTATATATAGTCGTTTTAAAACTCAATGATTCGTGCCCCTCTAAATTTTAAATACAGGGATTTATGATTCGTACCAATTTCATAGCTACGATTCGTGATTTCTGAGTCCGATTTCACCTTATTGGTCATTCCATTTTTAAAATTTGGTAATTTTGAAAAGAAAAGGCTAGTTTTGATGCTGTAAAAAGTAAAAGCAAATCGTGTCCCAAATATGGCAAATGACGACAATGAGCTGTAATGAAGAATGCGACTGAAAACGCCCAAATTCTTACCACTTTGCCGTCCATCACTCGGTCATCCTCCTCCTCGCTCTCTGAGGAACTCTCACTGTAATCCGTCGTCCGGGTACCCATGGAGATGCGACGATCGAAATACAGCCTGTGACTGCACAGAGCAGGACAAGAAAACAATGTAATTTTGCGTATATTGGATACACAGGCAAGGCAAAAATATTTCACAAATTAGAAATGTTCATCCGCTGAAGTTGTGAGAAAATTCACGTTAAACACGTGTAGCTGGAGATGTGACAAATGTGTAAGATTATTGCAATAAAATTGGAGTTGGTGCTGCGATGACGTCATCTTAGGGAACAATCATTTGATTTTGAGGGGATGAAAGAATAATTTCCGAGCAACTTAGTTTTTTCGGTCAACTGTCGGCTGCAAATTTTTCTTTTACGTTTCCCCTGATTTTCCCACACATTTCATTTAAGTTTTTGTGGCGTGTAAATATTTTTTTCCTCGATCGATCTTGCAAATATAATAGTTTTTGCAAATTCTTCTCCCTTCCTCCCCACCCTTCCACGAAGTCCGTTAGAAAGTGGCTAGATAGTTGTCGTAGACGTCGTTTGAAAGAGGCGGGGAAGTTGAAGAACTAAATTGGAGAGCGGTACAAACATTCGCTGATATAATGATTGAAAGGAAAAAAACTATTGGCACCCATTTGTCGGGCGGAAGAGAGAATATGTTACCGATTTGGTGGAAAAGTTGTATTGCGTGATTGTTTTCTGTAAGAAAGTATCAAAGCATCAAAACACGTCTGGATATAGGAAGAAATGCAAGACTAAGAGATATGAAAAAGTACAGTTTCTTTTTAGGAAAATTATTACTGAGTTACAAAACAAGCCCCGGTTTGAATTTATATGTAATAAAGAAAAAAACACATGGTTACCAAAAACCTCTTGCTGAATTTTTTGCATTTATATTAGCACTCTTCACAATGTTTATTAAGTTTATCAAAAGTAACGAGAACGTAGATTATGGTCCGATTTATAAGCTTTAGCCCGCAAACTCAAAACCTTTACAACTCTTTCATGTAACCTGTTTTAATTAGTTTATAGATTTTAATGATAGACACTTACCAGTGCACATTATTTATTCAATTCTAGCCAATTCTTACAATGTCATATGACTTTTCTAATAAGCATGATTATTGTAATTTTATAGTACTCAAAAATAATGCTCTTTGTAGTTTTGTAATTTTGACAGGTTCATTTGGGTGAACAGTATTTTACTGATTGTGACAACTGTATAAGTTTAGCTTCTATTCTATAACATAGTGACAAATCTGACAGTCTTATCACTCAAACAGTCGGTTACCTTTCTTGTCTAACTGGCTTGGGTTTCATAACATTTTTCTTCTCTTTTTCTTTCTTTTCCTCGTCATCGCTAATAAAGAAAATATGAAGGTCATTCAGACTATATTCAAGAAAAGACATGAAGCAAGAATTGAAATAATTTAGTGTCCTGTAATTTCAATTTATATTAAGAGTACTATCCGAGAACCTTGAATAAGTTCTTGTTGTTTAGTATGGACAGCATGTGTTCGTGTGATGTCTGTGTGTTTTTGTCTACTCCTGTCTAAAGGCCCGTTTACACAAACAATTTTTGATGCAATTTTTGTTGCAATATCCATTGCAATTTTTCTCACCGCCAAATTGCATCAAGTTTTGAGAAAGTTTTAACCCTATTCATACTGGGCTTTTTTGGAGTTCCTGTGACTGGGTGGGGGGGGGACTTCAAAAGTCCCCCTCTGTAAATCCAAAAGTATTAATCCTATTGCCATGAAACGTGGAGGTCGGATAGAACTCCGGTAGCTAATTAGATTGCAGTAGTTCGTGTGTGCATATTATGTTAGAATGGCGTCACATCCCAGAAAAAATATGGTTTTGCTATATTTCTTTATTTTTGCTTACACTGCATACAAATGCAACAAAAAATCAAATACTAGGGAACATAGATTTCTAATTTGACCTCTAACAGCACAATATAAAGACTGAAATCCTGAAACAGTTGAAAGACTGATTTCCAGCACTAATATTGGATAGTAAAATATAGGATTTGAAGATACATGAGATAGGAAATGGGGAGGGGGCGGTAATGCCAGTTATAATCAATTTTCTTCTTAAATTTTGAAGCTGTTTCAATAAACAGGGACTAAAACAACTTGCCCAAAAAAAATCCAAGAGAGTACATATTAATTGCTGTGACGTCACACTGATGTGACGTCATTCACATCATCGAATTCCCCAATAAATTTGAGGGAAAGTCCTAAAATATGGAAGGATTATTTTAAATTGTCTAGAAGTACGAGCATTTGGAACTCCCTCCCCCCCCAAGTCTGAACAGGGTTAAACATACAAATTCACTGAAACTGCGGGTGGTTTACATGTGCTATTTAAGTTTCAATACAAGGGCGAGAAAAATTGCGATGGAAATCGCGACAAAAATTGCATCAAAAGTTCCTAGTGTAAGCGGGCCATTATATAATTTTATCTGTGTCTGCCAGTGTCCTTGTCTCTGTGTATCACCGCGTCTGTATTTCTGTCTGTGTCTATGTCTATGTCTATGTCTATGCCTAGGCCTATACTTATACCTCTTGTTTGTCTCTGTCTCTTTTATATTTTTCAGATGACTCTGAATGCATCTGTGTCTAAGTTTTTGTCTGTGGCTATCTCTGTGTGGTGTTGGACATTATTTCTTGCGTTAAGAGTTTGAACAACATTGTTTTCATTACTCAATGAAAAATCTCAGACCTGTTTTCGTCATCAAAAAGTCTTAAATTCTTCCATTTGTTGGACATTTCGAGTCTCTTTGGAGATGTCTTCGTTTTGCTCTTGTCAGTTTTCCCCCTCTCACTGTTGCGATAGCCTTGTTTGCCATGCTTGTTTCTAGAAAAAAAAATTATAGCAGAATCGAAACAGCACACCGCATTGTGAACCAAAAGGAATATTTGTTCCAGATATTAACCCATCTCTTTGACATAAGATGTTTCCTTAACTGATCACAGGAAAGAAAGACGGAAATTACAGCTGAATGTTTGACTATACGAGAGCAGTATTCATGAATTAATCAGTTTATTTCGATTTTGTAGTGTCCAGTCTCCCTCGATCTTATGTATTGCTTACGTCACGCACCTGTTACGTTAGCAACATGGCAATCTTCATTGAGCACAGACCGCGGAGCTTCTTTGAGATTGGGGGAACTTATTGGTGACTCGATATTGGCGGGGTTGAACATACTTTTTATCATTAACTCTTTAAAATTTTGAAAATATTGGTGGGACTAAAGCCCCTCTAGCCACCCTGCTCCGCGGTGCCTGTTGAGAGATTGTTGCCTGGTGTGTTGATCTAGCATATTAAACAGTATTTACGCCGAATTCTAATATAACAGACATAGACTTGCACCTTTTCAGCGCTAAAGAACAGCGAGAATACACAAATTATTTTCATTGCCTGAGCTGTAAAGAATAATCTACAATCATCAATTTCCTGGGTGAAATGTTTATTAACACGTCTTTTACAATGAATGGAAGTGACATGACATCCTTGTTCAGGTTATCTTTGTCAGAGTTTTAAGACTGTGAGAGGGGTGTAATACACATGTTAAAGATACATTAGTATCGAAGTCTCTACTATCTACTCCTAAACATGCGTGGATATTGTGGGTTTGATCTTAAACATTGTATTGACGTTTACATTATACATTTTAATTAAAAAATGTATATTATACCCTTCAATTTTAATTTTAAACAGATAAATTTTTAAGGAATCCAGTGGCAGAAATCGGTTTTAATATTATAATAAAGTTTAATACATTTGATGGCCCACTCTCGACTCTACTCGACGCAGTGCGACTGCTTCATCTTGTCTCATCCCAGCCCTCACCGTCACCCATTAACCTTCAATCATAGTTTTAACTAAAATGATGAAACTAGTATCTCTCGTCAATAGATCTGTCTGCCTGTTTTGTTTTTCTTTCTTTGTTTTTATCTGTCTGCGTTTTTCCAAGATGCTGGTGGGAATATTCACAAGGCTTTTTTTTGCCTTTATTTCTCACAACGTTAATCTTTGCACGCAACAACATCTGGAACACCGAGAGCAACTAAATACGAGTCCGGTACACACCTTTTGTTTGTCTTCGCCGTCTCGTTTTCATTTTCGGTTTTTCCGTGGTCGTCCTCCAACTCGTCATGGCTGTCACTCAAATAATCCTTCAGGAACGAATTCTTAGGTGAAAATCAACAAATCTTTAGTCAAAACGAGGCTGTCAAAGCTATATGGTCCAATGCGTTAAGGGGATCAGTCTCTGCCTAAAACACCTTTTCTCCAAATTATTGATAATTCAACCCACACAGACAACATTTTTCACAGTTTTTCTATTTTTCATATTTGAGTTTTCTGTGTGCCGCCATCTTGATTCGTGATGTAAAGTGGTTGCACCAAGGAAACACGGCGGAGACGGTTCTGTTTACCACCCAATCGACTGATTTGTGGCCGCTAGCCGTTTCTTTCTAGCGGTTTTTTGAATGAATCACGGTGGGCCCGTTTGAATTAATCCACTGAAATATTGAATGACTGAAGGCTCAACTTTCTTTCCTCGCACTCAGACTTCGAGAGGCTTTGGCATCGTGACTATTCTTCATTCGAAAAACCAAGAAAGTGGTCGGAGATCGCTCAATCAAGTGGGAAATAGAACAGTGTCCGTCGTTTCCCTTGGTTGCACTGCCAGATTTGAGGGGAGTGGAGCCTTTAACATCACATTTCAAGATGGTGACACACGTGAGATTCAAACTTTTAAAAGAAACAGTCAAACTACATAAATCGCTTGCCTCTGTAAACAGAATTATGATTTTTAACTGTCAATATGGACAAAGGCAATACTGAACTTTTATTTGGGAGCGAAAGTGTTTTTTAGCCGAGGATACTTTTATTGATCATGGTACTTCGTTTAACATCATTGTGTAAGGACTACCAGTAATAACACTAACGTTAACTTTTCAGTAGGTTATTTGCATTTAAGTAACCGAAATTTAAATAAAACTGATGGTAGAAATTACAGAACTTTAGAAATCAATTGACAGATGTTGCAGTTAACAAAAATGGAGAAACAACAGAAAAATAAAAGAAATGTGTCTGTAACAATATCTTCATACATAGACATAGCTGCTGCGAAGAGGGAGTGGCTGATGAGGAGCTTCAGCCTGCCCCCTTCCTCCCCCCTCCCCGTCATTTTTTGCTCACATTTTCTGAGAGAGTTTTCAAAATTCACGGCCCTTTTCAGACACCTTGACAATGGATTATTACATTTTGCTATAACTGCCTGAAAAAAGTAATTATAAGTAAGTTTGGTTCTAGAAGCTGCAAAATGATTACGGCTTTCCTTTTCCACATACATAAGTTCGCAATTTGAGACAAACACATAGCTTGAGTTTTCAGGCGTAGTTCTAGCAATTTCAGAAACTAAAATATCAAAATGTTTGGAACGAAGTCACCTTCGTTGCTCTCTCAGATTGTCCACTTACCTTCCCAAGAGAGTCTGGGGAATAGTGATCTCGTATTTCTTCATTTTCTTCATTTTCTTGTTCTTCCTGTGAAATTAAAGGGGACGTTTTACGGTTAATCCATGCAAAAAAGCTGCTTTGCAAGACCAGTTCTTTTCATTTTTACTCGAAGTATATTGATAAAAACAATTTAACAGGACAAAGAAACTCTTTTAACAAACAGAATTGTCAGGGATCAATACATTTTGGTGCTAGATTTCGTTAATCAATCTATCACACTGGCCAACACTGAACTTGCTTCAGCACTCTAACTGTAATTCGTTTAAATCGTTCTCCAAATCAATCCATCCGTACCATATTTTTAACGCTTAAAACAGAATTGTGCTTGATATATTTGTAGCAGAAGTTATTTTTGTAATCAGTTTTTTTCTTCCAACGAACACTGGATAGATTGCGTTAACACACCGCGAAACAGCCCCTTAAGGTGATGTTACACGGGGGGACGATTTTTCTTGCAACATTGTTACAAAAAAAAATTGAGTTCGTGTAACATGGCGCATGATTACGATTTTTAGCGCTATTTTGTTGCGGCAACGTGTTGCAGGTTTTTGAATGGTGTTGAAAACCTCCCAACAATGTTGCCAGACGTTTGTTGGAGTGTAACATCACCTTTAAATAACAACATGCATCTTAAGACCTAGACAAAAGAGGATCCATCAAATAAACGCTTAGTTAGTTTTAGTGCCGCAGTTTTATCAACCACAAAGTGCTCCCCTCATGATTTCTAAACAGTTTACATTTAAAAGCTAAAACTTGGGCAACTTTTGCTGAAATTTTGTGGGGAACAATCTGATTGTATTTGGCGTAAAACTGGAGAATCTGGTTACCAATGTAACCATATTTAGCACTTTGTATTTTCTATAAATTGTAACTTTTTAAATAAATGTTACTAAATTGTTGACGTGAATAAAATCTAAATTTAAAAAATGGAAAATTTTAAACAGTGTTGCATTATGGGTAAATTAAGTCAAAATCAGTGAAATGCTTTTGCGTGTCACCCAACCATTTTCAAATGACTAATGGGTTGTGACATGATAAACGTTTTGCAGACTCTTGTTATGAACTAACTAATTATAAAGGAGTTGTCCGTATTAGAGAGGTTAGTTTTTTGTAAGCAACTGAGTAAGCTGGCATTTTGCGTGGATCTATTGAAATGTCTGTGGTATAGAGATGTCTGTAATAGCCCTTTTAAGTAGATGAGTGAGCACCTTGTGTGAGCATCTCGAAGTACCTGTATTAGAGAGGTTTTTATTATAAAATTCTTTTTAAGCAGATAACTGAGAATTGTGTGTGGACTTTTTGTAGCGTCTGTGGTAGAAAGGTGTCTTTTCTATTAGAATACTGCAAGCAAATTAGAGAGAATTTTGTGCGAACATATCGTAAGACAGGTGTCAATATATAATGATATTATTTTCCAGCAGATGAGCGAGCATTTTGTGTGTAAGCATATCGAAGTGTCCGTAAAAGAGAGGTGTCTGTGTTACAAATAGCTGTCCGTATTGTAGGGTTTTTTCAAGCATGATGAACAGTGATAACTTTGTCATAACCTATCGATATATCGAAGTATTCATAATAGAGCCGTGTTTATACTTTTAAAGTCTTCCCACGGAAATGTGAACTTCGACTGACAGCCTTTGTTGTTGCAAACTGTTCACAAGTAATTAACACTTTGCAACAAGCTTCGTCAGTCAACCATTTGCTGATTGGAACTCTCTATGGGCGTGCGAAACAATCATTCTAAACCAACTAAGTTAGTATTTCAAAATGCAGCTTCGTTACACAGTTATGTCGTCGGCTTCGATCTTTTTATTTTTCCAAAACTATAGTCTATATTAGTTGTTTTGGTTTCCAATTGGCAACTAACAAGACATTTCGTACTCTTTGTTTGTCTTCATGGAAGTTGAAGAATACGCGAGGTTTTGCATTACATCTGTTATATATATTCAAATAGATTTATTTCAAAGTTAGTTAGTTTAAAGCCATGCGGTTCGCAAGTTTACATGCGAGTTTCCACATGAAGATAAACTGTTGGGTGTGGAGATATCGGACGGGTACTTTGTCCGCTTCGCGCATGCTTATTGACAACTGAAAACTTAGTTATAAACTAAAATATCTATACCAGGCATCGTTCAGATAACAGTCTAGGGTTTTCGACAGGCAAATAGTGCGGATGTTCTGTCTTAGGCGGCGATAAAGTTGGATTGTATTCTTCGTCCTGTTATGGATCGTGTTGTCAGTGATGTTCCGGGCCGGAACATCAAGTAATTGTTTAGTTTAAAATGCATCAAACCTGGACAGAGGTGCTTCAGCAAGGGTCTTTTTGGTGAATTAAGATGTTTTCTACTAAAACGCTGTGGAAAAATAGCTTAAAAGTTGAACTTTTGAAAGAGAGAAACTTCATGTTTAATCCATGAGGCGTCGGTTTAACCACACCATGGCAACAACACACTGGAAAAAGCATTGTCAACGCAGTTTCTCAGTATCTTTTTCTTACAGCACGACTCAATTAATTTGCTGATATTTTTGTTCTTCCTGACCCCATTTCTCTCTACCGATGCAACTGATAATGAACTTCAAATCATAACCAAACCCGTTTACCTTTGACTGTGGCCTTTCGTCCGTTGTTTGACTAGTACTATCATCCATAACACCTCAGCTGTATCACGTTTTGTTGCTTCAAGGAACTACAACGAAAAGATAACAGGTCAGAAAACCGACCCAAAAACAAACATAAGCTTTGCAAAGGTTAATGAGAACTGAAAATAATATTCAGTCGCTAATTAACTGAGTGATAATGGTTTCAACGTGTAAGGTAAACAAAGACCTCTGACATTACTTTTTTTTAAACTACAAAACTCTTTCGTAGTGTTGTCAACCTTCAGTGAAAAGCTTTGGTTTTGCACTTTGGCAAATTGGTAGAGCAGCAAATATCAAAGGGAATGAAAATCACTCTTAACAAAACACGAAGCTATATTAAAAAGGTTAAAATTACTGTTTTAAAAACGTTCAAATTTATGAAAAAAGTCATAACATCGTAACAGTGCAACGGTGACTGACTACCTGTTCTGTAACTTTTCCGTCTAATTAAAACTGTACAGACAACTATAATGTTGCTGAAATAAAAGGCAAATCATTAACTGATTATCAGTAGGATACCTAAAATGTGTGCAATTCTACAATTGTTTTCGGCTCCATTAAATCCTAGACCAATTGCAGACCATCTTAGGAAGAGCCACCCACAAAGTGAGCACAGTTACTGAACAAACGTTAGTAAAGGTAAGGAAATTAAATTTGAAACCGTTTGTTTGAAAGATGACGTGTTCTAATTCTTTTTGAAAATTTCAGCTTCAAAATATTCAGTTATTTTGTTCTTATTGTACGATTGTTCAAAGATAGAAAACCTGCTTAAAAGAGCTTTATAGAAGGTAACAAGTTATACACCTGCGTAATTTTAACGAGAAAACAGAGTTTTTAATTTGATGATTTTTCTATACCATTTCTTATATAAAAGTCTTATAAAGAGCCCCAGTATGTTCTTGTTTTGTTCTTTATTTTTTAGGTCATCTTAGCCTCAATGTTCTTTTTAAGTTTGTTCTTATAAAAAAAAGTGTAAAGAATGGAAGCTGCATGCTTATGTTTGATCAGCTGATTATGTTTGAGGATTATATTTACCCTACAAGAAATAATAAAAAAAATTCCGTCTGAAAATGTCATCTTATTATGCAAGTTTAACTTTTTATGTACGAAGCTCTGTATACTCAGGCTTTTAAAGTTGTGAGTTTTAAAGATTGAAGATCAATGAAGAAGCACTGCAAGGCTTGTTGAAATCTTTATAATATTCAGTTAGGAATAAAACTTTTCATGGTTTTTTTTTCATCCCTCAAATTCTGTTTTGTAATATATACGGTACCACGAACACGAAGTGAGATTTTTTCTACATTTATTTGAGTGCTCATGGAAATTTGCATTTTGACAACAAGAAAGAGTACTCGAGCGCAGACAAGCGGCAAAAATATTGTCTTACGATAAATAAACATAACGACTGTCTATTCACAAAATGTCTCGTGATCGTCAAGGATTCAGTGCAAATATTCCAAAGTACACATTCATTTAAATGTAAATTAGTTTATTTTCATTGTCGCGTTTTTCCCTCTAAGGAAGAAGATAGAATCTTTAATTCTGTAAGTTACAAAAAACCAAAAATATTTCTTACACGAGAATCAGTGACCCACGTGATGAACCATAAACTGAGATGTTTTCAGTAAATCAAGAAGAGTTTGTTATGGTCAGAGAAAAGTTGTAGTTCTGAGTGTATTTCTACAAATCTATTTATTTTAAGCTCACAAAATGACAAAAACTCAATGCAAGATAAAAAAAAAAGATGGAGTTTCAGTCTCAAAATAAGGCAATTAGCAGAGTATCTTATCTTGAAACTGGCGTTAATTTCTATTGAAGTTATTCATTCTTAAAAAGCGAATTCCAATGAGAGAAATGATATACGATCGAGACATCGAACTTTGTTGATGTTCCATAGCAGATAAGTGTTTGAGCTTTAAAAATGACCTATCATTCTGAATTTTTAAGCGAAGACGTGCGCCGTGTCACTGCCTTTGTCAAAATTTCCAAAAAGCTGGAAAGTTGTGTTTTTAAAAATCATCAAGAATCAAATCGTGTTTTGACCCTCTGGGCAATATGGAGCCCAACTGGCTCTGGCAGGTGGCCTGAATTCTGTACAAATGCTGTTCGTTTAATGAATAAGATTCCGTTATTTTTCTCAAACAACTAACAACTCAATCATGTATATACAAAACTCCAAGATACTACGGCATAGCCAAATTTCCTGAGCCGCGATATAACTTACGTTCTAAACTATAGAAGGCTGCTTCAAGATAGTTATCGGTTAAAACGTTTTGTATAGTATTAAAACAAATATGCGTGTATTCAGTTTCCGCAAAAATCATATAGTTTGAACTTGAAGAGTTAGAAGAGCAAAATATATAAAGACAAACTGGTATTAAACGGCAGTGCCGACTAATCTTGAATCGACGGGCACCAGTCATATTTTGAGTAGATTTCGTTATTAGAACTGGTCCTATCAGAATAAATCACTCAGACAAGATCAATTCTTCCAGTCTTACTAAAGGTTTGCTTACTTTGCAACTAATCAAAATTTGAGCTAAGTCGCTAAACTACTGACCTATCATGCGGTAACGACCATTCAGCAAACAGTAGCCGTTTGGAGATCCTTTTGTCACCTTCACCAGCCCAGGTCCACCAATTCAGACGCCATTTCAAGTGCAGCGAGTCAACTCTTTCAAAACAAGGCTGCCAGTGAAATGTCGACCATTTGTTATTTCTACGGTTCACTTCTGTTGCCATGGAAGTTGCTTCTTTCGATTCCAGCTGTTCTCTGCTCTTAAATAATATATGACTGACATTTTGAGCTTAACTGAAATATTAAATTTGAGTTTGCATCAAAATATCACTTACATCTAGATCGATAAAAAGATTGGATTAAAAGATTAAAAACTCGAAAAATACTTCCAAATCGGCTTTAGCCTTATGGTATAGGTTACTGAAACTCTTGACAGTCTTGCTCGAAATGACCCAAAAATTACATTATTTGCCACTGCGTATAAAATTTAGACTCAAAAGTTCTGTTGTCGCTTCCAACAAAAGCAAGATACGATAATCACTTTCCTATTTTCCCCAAGAGTACTATTTATAACATAGTTATCCTTTTTCTCAGATAGTGTTTGCTTTATCAATAAACCTGCTAATAGTTTGTAAATAACAAAAGGCAAAATAAAGGAAAAAACGCTGTTGATCTTTCTTGCCTTTTTGTCAAAGAGCATTGCTTATAATATCTGCCAACGTATTTTTAACTCTTTGCTTATTAGTATTTCTGTAATCAGTATCAACAAGGGTTCTTAAACGCATTTTGTTGTTTTTCTTTTTTTTCTTTTATTTTGTAAGTTGCAAAATAAAAGATGAGAAAAAAAAGCAAACAAAAAACAGCGAAGTTGTTTTACTTTCTCCAAGGGAGAGACCTCTCCCAGCGGAGGAGAATAATAATCTGCGGGGAGGCTGGAGTTGTTTATCAACCCTGGGTTCCAACTAAACGGCTCCGATAGAGAGCTGACCAGAGTTAGAAGCTGTTAATGAAAAATGCTCTCTAATAAAACTTTTGTAATACATAAGTCCGGAATAAAAGTTCAGTTCGATTCAATAATTTGGTCACTGAGCCGACAATCAAGCAAAGGATTCTCAGTTTGTGTATTCCTTTTTTCAAATTTGTTGCGATTTGAAGGGCGGAGTCTAGCACAATTCAATTCAGGAAAGCCGGTGCGCGAGAAATTTGAAGGAAAAAAATTTCAGACTTTGAAAAACGATATCGATTTAAAACTTCCAATCCGGACTAAAGTAATACTCAACTTTTATCTTAGAGAAAAAAATCAAGAACTTTCAACGAGTTAAGTAAGAAAACGAGGTAACCATGAAAATTTTATTTAAGACACGGACTCAGAAAGCCGAATGGAAAACGTCCCGCGAGTGTTTATTTTTACCTGCGAGGTTCGTACCGTAAGTTACGGACCCGAGTTTTTTTTCCATTCTTATGGCCCAAGCGCGAAGCGCGAGGGATATGAGGGAAAATCGAGGTCCGTAACTTACGGTACGGACCGAGCAACGAGGTTAATAAGATATTTAACATATGGCTCCCTTGTCTTTTTTGTACGGGAGAACGACTTTGACATACTTATTCTTGTTGGGTTGTGTACCTCAAAAAGCACGCGAAAATTCCCGCACTTTTTAGTGTCACACGTCGTGCATACGTCGCGATAATAGTTGCCGATTCAGTTCGAGTGGAATGGCTGTTTTATTTTGTTTCGTCGTATTCAATTAAATTATTTGTTTTATCAGCAGTTGTTTGACTCTTATCGGTTGATGAGGTTTTTTAGACGTTTGGAATCCCAAGGAGGATTTATACAGGTAATTGGAATGAAAGGACAAAAAAGAATTAGAGACTAAATGAGCAGGATACACAGGATTGACTGAAACGACAAATCAGTTATCATTTGGAAACAAGGTTAGAATATTTGCCAACTATTACAACTGAACACTTGTAAAACGTTCTTATATAGCTTATCAGTTTTTCCAAACTTGATCAATCTCAATCAAGGCAATTTGATGAACAACATTTATTCGGCTAAAGGAATTCGTTGTCGATCGCTCTGTTTAGCTGAATTAAAGTTGAGCGCGATTTGCCCGCAATAAAGTGGTTTTTTGGATTAAACAAAGACTTTATTAGTTAATTTTATTTTCGAATAACATTTATGTTTTGTCATTTCTTTAGATCTCGAGTAATTTGTGGCAGGAAAGAAGGCTTTGTTTGCTCAGTAATCTTTTCAAAGCAATCCAACAAACGAGTCATTTGTGCCAGCAGAGCATTGTCAAGAGGTTTCTGTCTCGAGTTTATTTATTCAGCACTTCTTTGGCGCGGGAAAAAAAGAGACAAGGAAGCTTGCCAGGTATCTTGTTGTTTATGTTGAATTTTTAGCCTGTTTTTCTTTGCAGAACTAGTCAGTCATTTCAGTTGTGAAAGATGAAAGATTCTTCCTCCAATTCGGTGACTTCAGTAATGTTTTCCGTCTCGGTATTTACTTTTGGAAAAAGTTTAATTTCGAAATTAGGCAAGTTTTCTTCACCGTCACTGAAGTCGTCATAATTATGGACTTGAACACTGTGACCTGTGTAGTTGAATAATATTATCGGCCATTTTGTATGATTTTGTCCCACAACAAAACAAAACAAACGCAGCTTTCCGAGAGGTCCATAACCAGGTCCGTACGTAAGTTATGGACTTCGAATTGACCAATCACAGCGCGCGAAATTACTCAGCCATATAATAAATAACTGTTAGTCACCCCGATATCGTAGTAAGAAATACATTTCAGATATTCTACCAAAACTGAAAGAAAAAGGCAGAAAAATTAAGACCAGGCAGCTGCCTCGTCTTGCCTCATACTGGCTACGGCGGTGAGCTTATTTCATTGGGCAAGAGCTACTGTTAGCAAAATCAAAATTAAGAGTCGGTTGGTAAAAACGTTAAACGCCCGTCGCTTTTTGCTTACAATCGATACATTTTTTTTAAAATCAAAGTTAAAGAGTAATGAACCTTAAACAACTCATCTAATCTACCTGGTACTACAATTTTCTACAAACCAAGAAATAGACGCTGGAAAACAGTCTTAGCCGCCATTGGTAGAACCGAGTTTTAATTGTTAACAACATTCTTGAACGCTCAAGCGAAAGCGTGCAATACTTAACCACTGCTTCTTTCCCACAAATATGAAAATGATTCTTAATACTCCAAATAACAAAATATTTTTTATTTCAAATAACTTAAAAATATAATATGTACATAATGATGCTTCACTTTTTAAAAAATATATT
>JANRMR010230246.1:0-17082 GCA_025434825.1 Bergia sp. 'catenularis'
TTGTCATCACTCATAGTTAGCTTTCTTCTGTTTTCTATATTTCACCACCCTAACTCATTTGTCATCACTCATAGTTACCTTTCTTCTGTTTTCTAATATTAATGAACGTAACTCATTTGTCATCACTCATAAATATGTTACTTTCGTTTTCTATTGTTCACCATCATCTGTTATCACTCGCGTACGATCACCGTCATGCCCCATTGATCACCATCATACCCCATCGATCACCATCATATTCCATCGATCACCATCATGCCCCATCGTTCAACATAATTTTCTTACTACCTGTGAAACTTTAACCAGCGACAATTAAAGATTCTCTCTTTGTTGTCTAAAGACGAGGAACACCATCAAAGCAGTGTTTTTATTACCTGTGACGGAGGGGTTGGGCATCTCTTACCTTCATCCAGACCCATTAGAACAGAAATGAATATCACAATGGACGCGTACATGGAGCAGATGGCCTCTGTTCGCAGTGACATCCATCTTTCACAGGCCAAGAATGATAGTAACGCCTCGTTACTTCGGTCTGTGCAACTGAAAAAGGACAAAGATAGTACCGAGTGATGATAAATGATGGTGAGTGATTCTAAGTGTCGTGAGTAGTTCTGAGTGTCGTGATTGGTTCTCAGGATCATGAGTAATGGTAAGTGATTCTGAGTATTGTGATTGGTTCTGAGTGATGGTGACTGATGGTGAGTGTTGTGACTGGTGCCGAGTGATGGTGACTGATTCTAAGCAACGTGAGTTGTACTGGTTGATGGTGAATAATGGTGAGTGATTCTGAGTATCGTGAATGATGGTGAGTGATGGTTAGTGACTCTGCGTTTTGTTAGTGGTCTTGGGTAATGGTTAGAAACGGTTGGTGATGCTCTGAGTGTCGTTGCTGGTGCTGAGTGATGGTGACTGGTAATTGGTGATGGCGAGTTTTGGCGAGTGATTCTTGAGTATCGTGGGTGATGCTGAGTTATTCGGAATGATTCTAAGTATCGTGAGTAGTGCTGAGTGATTATGACTGGTTCTGAGAATCGTGACTGATATTCCTTGGAGGTGAATGATGATGAGTACTAGTAACAGCAAAGAGTCGACTTTATTGAGAATGATTATGGGTTATGATGAGTGATGGTAAATAAGATCTCTGGCAGACGTCGCTGATAGTAACGGTTAGGTTTTACAAATTGTGTTTGTTCGAACCTGTACAACATGTGAGCGAACGTTTCCTCCTTGTGGCGATTTCTGATTGTGGCTAGCCCTTGGATTGTTTCACAGATGTGCGCATACAGAGGACTCGCAGCTATGGCCTCAAGCCTCTTCATTTCTCTGGAAGCCCTAAAACCGCGTCTGAATTGGTTGATACAATAGTGGTGATGTCAGTATAGACACTTGGGACTAGATTTATGCACCCAATTCAAAATCTGTCTATTTTCTTTTTGTTTGCCAACCTGTCTGTCTGTCTATTTATGTTTCTTTTATCTGTCCATCTATGTATGTATGTATGCATGTATGTATCTATCGATTTATCTAGGAATCTCCCCATCTATATTTTTGTAAATAATAATAATATCAGAATAATATGAATAATAATCACAATAATAATAATAATATAATAATAACAATTTTTTTAAAATATAATAATTCTTCATTGACAATCTTCAAAAGCCTATTTACAACAGTTTGTAATTTTAAAAAAGGGTAAACATCATTGGGTTAAAAAACATTTGGTGGCATATTAACAATCAAAACCTATTCTAATTTGAGCTTAAAAAGTGAAAAGACAAAATAACAAAAATAACTTCGAGCTCTTTGGGCGGCCATATTCTGTAGTGTAATGTCTGTATTATTAAACCTCTTTAAACAGCTTGTAATTTAAGAAAAAGGATAAACATCATTGGATTAAAAAATATTTGTTGGCATATTAACAATCAAAACCCATTCTAATTTGAGCTTAAAAAGTGAAAAGCATTCCTCCACCATTCCACCTGTTGTGCTGAATACCAGTGCCGTAACCCTGCTAGCGTACTGGCGTTTCTTCTCATTCTCATGTTGTCGGTGGACTTGCTTGAGGTTCAGGTCTCTGTATGATTCTGCATTTGGGTGGCACGCCTCTCCCAAGATCAGCGAGCATGGATGTCTAATCGAGCATCAGGCGCTCTGTTGGCGCCCCTGTTTAAGCTTTCTCCTGTAATCTCCTGCAGTACCGGTTCTGTTTCAACATTAATACACACCATGTTTAACATCTTTGCTTCCAAGTCATGGAGCTCATTGTGGCGCTGGATGATGAAGCCGCCCCTCCGGCAAATCATTGCATGATCCACATTGAACAGGTCCCCACACACGCATACTTTTGGTACGTCGGAGATTTCAAAATTTTACCTAAGCTTATGGCATCCCTGAATTCTCGCTTGCTTAAATTGCAACCCAGTTCCTTGATAGGGATTACTGTTAACCAGCTCGATGCGCCCTTCTCCGAGGCTAGCTCGACAGCTTTTATGGTTCCCGGTGGTAGGGAGTTCTTGACCTCTTCTTACCTCTCATTCAAGGACTTATCTTTCTCTCTACGTGCGTTTAATTGCATTGACCATATTTCCAACGCATCTGGAGGCTGGTGTACTTGCTTCACAATTTGCCTCACCAGGGGTCCCGTGACATTGACTGAGGCTTCATATTCTGAGGATGAGGCTCTAGCTGGATCCGTAAGCCCAAGGCCTCTCATACGCACAGGAAGCGCAAGGAGGTCACGCTCGGCGTCGGCGATTAAACGGTCCGTAATAGCAGGTATTAGGGCATCAGTTATCGCGCGCTCCAGTGGCTCCAGCAGGGTCAGCAATATCGGGCAATATCCTAAGGAAGTATGTCCAGCGATGCCGTAGACCAAACGTGAAGGCTGCGTAGCTCGCTTGATGTTGAAAAGTGGCAATTTCTGCAAGCTTAATGATCTGATGTATCCAGATATCTACCTTCTCACCGACATATTTCTCAAGATACGGCCTCGATCCAAGAGCTGCCCCAAGGTGCTTGTGACCCTCAGTAGTGATGTTAATTGCCGTGTCGCAGAAGGCCTCCCTGTCTGCGTCTCCTTTCTTGGGTTTAGTAATCAGCCAGCAGTTTTTGGCACTAGGGAAGTATCCTAATGCTGGTCCACTCTCTAACAGCTCATCCCACCATTTTCTCACATCCTCCAGCAAGCCGCTTCCAGTTGTGTCATCAGCAAACCAGCACCGCTCAGTTGCGCTTAAGAGTTGTAGACGAATATTCAGCGGCTGAAGACTGATGGTGTACAGGCTCATGGCGAGAGGGTCACTTTGTAGATATCAGTTCTTGCCCGCCTGTAATGAAGAGTCGTGCAGGCTATCTGTAGGTGTTGATCACGAAATTCGCTATGGTTGGGCACGGCACTCTAATATTGGGTAGCGCAGCGGCTCCGTTCAGAGCATTAAAGGCGTTGGAAGCATCGATAAGCGGAACGGCGTCTGTCTCATCGGCGACAAAAATGCTGCGCATTGCATGAATTGCAGCCTCACTTCCGCTTTTAAGGCTGGCGCACACCTGAAGCGAGCCGCTTGCGTCAATGACATTGGGTTTTGTTACTCTCGTCACACACTTTCCGATTATTCTGTGCGAATCAGTTGATTTGCTAGTATTGCCTCGGTACTAAGAGGGTCAATCTGCTCCGTGCATAATCGCCTGGCCATTTTAGCGATAGTGTCGCGCAGGTTTGTGCCTGATTTCTTGAATGATTTGCGAACATTCTTCTAAAGCCATTAGCATCTACGCCCGACGGACGCCGGAGCCCTTTGTCCTGAGCGCGGCGTTCCTGACCATTTCACCGTTGATCTGCTGGTAGATTGCATCTACGATGTCTTCGATTGGTCCGAAGAGTAGAGATCCTAGGTGAGCTTCCTGTGCCATTGGGTGCTTTTCTCTGAGCTGTCTCATGACGTTATCACTTAAAGGGAGGACGCCCCCACCATCGTCATCGCTGAGGTAGCGTAAAGCCGAGTTGATTTGGCCTGCCATGACGAAGTTTGCACACACTCTTTCTTTATTTGGTGGATCAGGCTCTGCGGGAGTTAGCAAGGCGCCTTTGCATCATTCGCCCTTCACGCACCAGAGTATCTATTTTGCCTAGCTTTTGCCTTCTTTCCACAGTGCTAGACGCTTAGCCAGACACTCTTGGTGTTCCTTTGTCTTGGATTTCTCACTTGGATTTTGAAGGCCTACTGCAAGGAGAACAACAGCTGCCTTAAGAGCAATATGTTGTGTTTCTGATCCATTGTTTCAATTGTTTATGTGTTCAGTTAATTGTCAGTGAAATCTTAACCGTTTTCCCATAAGGGACAAGAAAGGTGTTTTTCCGCCATTGTGTGACCTCATTGTATGCATTATTAATGGACGATGTTTTGACCGTTATTAATCTTCCGCCTTTAGATCGGCCCCAAATAAATGATGATGGCATGTTGACGGCTTTCTATTTCGATACACCCTCTCACTCACAGCTCTGTGCGACTGTGACAACGGCATCACTCTCTTGGTAGCTTCCATGTAAGTTGATTGTTAACATTCATTTCTGCAGTATTAGTTTACCTATTGTGTTACTAAACCGTTAAAATTTTGTAACTTTTTATAGACATACCAGTACTCACATATATAAAGGCAATAGAACTTCATACGACTAATGTGACTGTCATAAAAGCACTACTGTTTTTTCACAACTTACCTTAAAACGTAGAAGAATGCAACAAGAAAAGGGATAGAGGCAATGTTGATGTATACTGCGGTACTGGATAGAAGCAGAAGAGAAGCTATGTTTGATATTACCAACTGGATTGATAGGAACATGTCGTTGGGTAGAGTCTCATCCATACAGCCGGTGTCCTTGGAGAATCTGTTTAGAATGCGGCCTGTCGGAGTTGTGTCGAAGAATCGGATAGGGGCTTTAATGATTGCCAGCGACATTCTGTTGTGGAGGTTCTTAGAAGCTTGTAACACTATGAGACTGAACAGAAGAGCCCTTCCCAAGGCCAACAGTACAGCCCCTGCCATAAGGCCACCATATATGGCGAAGCTTGTTGTGTCACTTTGATCTTTCAATGACATTTTTGACCAGCCAGAAAGCCAAACATTTGATGAGACCAGAGCACCTGAGAATTGGTAGAATTGTCTTAATGTATTTCAAAGTCTAATAGATTAAAACACTTTGGCTGCATCGCTTGCGAAACTAAACACTAGGTTTCTTAAATGACACAATGAGGCAAAGTAACAAGCCTTTGCATAGTTTATTTTGTTTAATTGCAGCCTATTTAAGTGCATCGAATTAAGTAATTATCCTAAGCATTATAATGTTTCGGAGAGATTTTCAAAAGTTATGCGTTCACGTTGGGGATTTTAAACAAAATTGAAACTCTCCTGAAGAATTCGCGAAATGAAGAGTTTAGAAATGTTAAGAAATGAAATTAAGAAATGTCAAAAAACCTTTGACAAACTTTGACCCGGGGTTTTCAGAAAAATCTGTGTAAACATTTACAAAACATACTTGTAATTGTGCAACAATAGACGAAATCACGAAGTGTGATAATTGAAACGACACCTCATGAGGAGTGTATTCTTATAGTTGCAGCAGCTTATACTTCTGAGCCAGTGGACAAAATCTCAAACTTTAAACGTTGTTCAGTCATTTAATGAATGCTATTTAACTCATTTTGGTGTCTATTCCAAAACTAAGCTCCCGGCTACATCAAGCCAGCTGTTTACATTACCTTCAGCCAGAACAAATAACGTGGCTGCCAGCAGAATTAAGGGAATTGAGGCGCCGGCTCGTAGAAATCTCCAATACGTGGTGTATGACACTGCACCAACATCACGATCCTCTTTGCTGCCGTCCAACACTTTACTTTCTTTGAGTGGAGAGTGGACGAAATCAATAGCAGCTTCCTTGTGCTTCTCGTCTCCTTTAAAGCCGAATAAAATTAAAATAATCACTGCCTTTATGAAATTTGGAAATCAATCTTACATCCAGAAAAGTAGTATAGTTGCCAAAGAACCAATATCTACGGGTTTTCATTATGACGTCATGAAGGCATTTTTACTGAAGAGCACTACAACCTTTTCAAAAGTATTTAGACTTTTGCTTTTAAAAATGTTGGCATTGTTTATAGAAAAATGAACTCCAATAACTTTCAACCTGAAAAATTTCAAAAGGCGGGTCACCTCATACATAATGATGTCAATCGGACTCAATATTGGAATTTGGGTGGACATTATTGCACAAATTTAATGACGTCATCAAACTACCTTAATTGACTGAAATCAATTTTTAATGATTAAAAAATCCCAGAATCTTCCAAGCCATGATTTCCAATCAACAACCAGGAACAACGAATGAAAAAAGAGCAAAACCTTGCTGGCCACAATTCAGTTACCAACGGAAAAGGGAAGTTTGTTTGTCGAAAAGACCTTAAAGCTGTAGATATCTCTCTCAAATTCTTAAAAAATGTGATCAGAAATTTTTCCTTACGATTGCTCTTGCGCACGCGCTTTCTTCAACGTTTTTCCTGTAAAAGCGGAATATTAAGCAAGCACAGAGAATTGTTTGGAGGGCTGATTTTGATCAAACAATCAAAGTACTCGTTTCAGGTTCATTTGCGGTCTTACACGCATGAGCACGCAGAGGCTAGGTTTTCGAAAACAAGGTTTAAGTGTCCTCAATATCATGACGCAGATGAAAAATATTTTAAAGTAGCTGTCAGTGGAAAAAAGAGAGACAAGAACAAAAACGGAAGAAACAGCAGCATATGACTACAGTTGAAAATATTTTCAGTAGCAAGAGCAAAAACGTTAACGAAAGAAGGCAAATTATACCTAGAAACGTCATACAAGATTTTAACACACCTCCTTTCCGCCCTTTTGTGGAAACATGTCCCCTTCGTTGTTGAGCCAGTGAAGTCAGGTACGTAATATAATCATTTGAAGCGAGTAACTCAGCATAACTACCCGTAGCTATCGCGCTTCCTCCCTTCATCACTACAACCAAGTCAGCCTTCGCCAGGTGTTCCACTTCGTGCGTTATCAAGATCCTGAGCTGGTTTCTCAGAAGTCCGGAGATACAGTTGGTAAAGACATGCGCACTGACTTTGGTATCCAATGCACTAAGAGGGTCATCCAACAAGAAAATGTCAGCATCGGAGTAACATGCGCGTGCCAAACTAACTCTCGACCGCTGACCTCCACTTAAGCTAACACCGCGTTCTCCAACTAACGCCAGATCGCCTCGAGGGATTGCATTCAAGTCATCTCTAAGTCCACAAGCTTCAACAACTCGACGGTATCTTTGTTCATCAAACTTTTCACCAAACAAAATGTTCTGTCGTAAAGTACCGGTGTAAAGCCACGCACTCTGTGGTACATGCGCAATCCGTCCTGACATTCTCACTTCCCCCGCCACGGACAGCTCCCCTGTTACGGCGCTAAAGAACGAAGATTTGCCCGAACCTACAGGACCTGTTACTGTAACTAGTTTGTCACCTTGGACATGAAGGTTAAAATCTCTCAGGAAAATAGTTTCTTTGTAAATATAGGAAACGTTTGACAAAAGCAGAGATGTTTTTCGCTTTTCCATTGCATCAAAGCCTTGGGACTTATTTTCTTTGAGACTTCCAGCTACTTTGAAAAAATTACGGATCGATTTTCTTATTACACTTGTATCTTCTTGCTTGATGTAAGAGTCTTGCTCAAGGTCAGTGTCATCATAATCGTTTTTTACTGAAATATTTGTGTTTTCTCCTATCAAAAATTTTTGAATTCGGCGACAGGACACAAAACTTTGTGAGCAATAAAATACCGAGTCCGTAAAATTTTCCCATGCCGACTTTCTGAGGATATTTATCAGTAGATACGTTGTGAAAATGTCACGTGATGTCAAGTGATGCCCCATTGCTACCATAGTTGCCATAGCAACAAAAGTAATGGCAGCCGAGTAGGTGGAAACAAGAGAAAACAGAGTGCTGAAGATGAAGGTCTTCCTTTGAGTCAAATTAATCTCGTTCCTGCAAGATTTAAGAGGAAAACAAAACACACTGCTAGTAAAATGCATAAAGAACTAATAGTGGGGTATTTGCCATATTCATATTAAATAATATACCTACACCCGGGACCGTAGTGAGATGTTTTCCATATTCTTACTAAATAAGATACCTACATCCGGGACCGTAGTGATATATTTTCCATATTCTTACTAGTGAGGATATCGATTTCTGAAGATTTTCGTAAAATTTTCAGAAATAAGCAAAAGCTTTCTGGAACCCTTTTAGACAATTGCCTATAGTTTCCGAGAGGTTTTGTTTTTTTGTCTACATAATTAAAGGAATACCACACAAATATTTAGTAATTTTTCGTTCGTTTCCGTGTCTAAAATTTAAAAATGCAGCACTTGATTGGTCTTTTTCTGACTTTGTTTGGTTTTGTCTGGAACCGCGTATCCGTTTTTCTTTGTAAGAGTGAATTCAAAATATCTAAATGAGGATTTTAAGATTTTTTATCAAGTAAAATTGCAAGCAAAGAGACGCTTATGAATTAAATACGGAGCATTCAATAGATATTGGCGTTTATCACAATATTGCTATTCTTTAGCGGGGCGTTTATTAGATATGGGGTGTTTATTAGATATGGGGTGTTTATTAGATATGGGGCGTTTATTAGAGAGTGGGCGTTAATAAGATATCGGCTGTTTATTAGATACGGGGCGTTTATTAAAGAATAGGTGCTAATTAGATCACTTATGTTATCATCATTTCAGGATTTAAGTTGTTGGATTGCTGCTATACAAAGAGTTCAGGGAGGGCGTTTTCATGAGGAAACGCTTATCTTTTGAACAGCTTTGACATGAATGACATTCTTTAGACAATTCTAAATTCTGCGCAATCAGGGATTCTGTCAGTGAAAACTTTGTTTAAGAGGAACAGTGCGCCAAAGTAAATACAAACCTTTCAAATATTTCTCGTCAGTTTTTCGTATTTGTTTAGGAGATAAATTAGACGGACTGGCAAAGATAACTATTCTCAAGAAATGTGTAGCATAAAACATTCCCAGTGAAATTAAAAATTAAGTTAGTTTGGGGTTATTCCTTAATAGTGGATTGCCTATTAGTGTCATATCGATCTGAGGAGTGATACATGGATTCTTCCCAACAGTAAAATCTTTGGTGGGTTTTAATGTTAATTTCCAACCTTTTACACCCACCTACTGAACTAAACTTGTATTTAAGATTGGAAGACTATATGTAGTTTTATAAAAGAAAATTGCTTTTCTGTCTTGGTGAGTAAGGTGAATATGTGGTTTGATCAAAGAGTTTGATATGGTTTGTTTATTACTGCAAGGTTAAGTGTAAAGCTGATATTTCGAGCGTTAGTCCTTCGTCAGAGCAACTCCATTAAGGTGTCTTGCATTAATTGTTAAGCTGAAAGCAAGCCATCTTAACGATTAACCATGAACGCGTGATAGGTATGAGTTGGCTGTCAACGAGGTGTTTATAATCGCTCATATCCAACATACTACCTTCTGATATCAAAGGTGTCGGAAAAGATACCCTGAACGACAAAGATTAAAGCCCGATTCTAGAAATCTACAAACAAAGCCTTGCTATTTTCCCCAAGCTAATATTAATAATAATAATAATATATTATATAACATTTATATAGCGCTTGTTTCTACAGTTCTAAGCAGTTTAACTGGCATACAAATAAAAATAAAAAAGTACTTAAAAGTATAAAACACACACACAAAAAAGGTATAAAAAACCTACATAATTATACAATCAAAAGCAAATCCTCGTCTATAAGTTTTATGCTACGCTATATGTTAATCTAAAAAGGTGTTTTTTTGGTTTGATTTAAAACAGTTGACCGGTGAGGCAGTCAGTTAAATAAACTGTTGTAAGAGATAACACGAAAGAACGTCACCTCCTTATTTGATCCGTCAGACACTGAAAAAGCGGCTCCCAAGCGTTCATCTTCACAACTCGAATCCCAGATACGATGTCAGTTATTTGTTTGAGACGTTGATCAGTTATGGCGGCGATATTGGCCCTTAGACTTTGAAATTTAAATCCAATAAACACCTGGAAAGACCGTAATAAGTCAATTAAACAAGAGAGAAAGCGATAAAAACCGACAAAACAAACTAAGAAGTCCTAATAAACTTGTAGGTTCTTAAGGGATATGTTAAGCAGAGGATGGAGTGGCAGGACATTTTACAGGCTTTGACAATCTTTTATACGATTTTGAATTTTGCTTTTTATTTTTCTAGTTTGCTGATCTGTATCCTGTTATTTTACGGGGCATACATTAAAAAGTGGTTTTTAGCTGATGTATTCACCCAGTTTAGAAATGCTTTTAAAAATAAAATTGTTGTTATTATTCTTAATGTTTATTTTTTATTATTAATTAAAGAAAATATTTTGGGAGTTTGTACAAAGGTACACAAGAAAGCTTTATTAAGTTCAGAGACTTGAGAAGTAAATTTGCATCATGAGCAGATTGCACTTGTACCGCCCAAAACACATCTCTTCTTGTTTTCCTCGGTTGAAGTTTGATAATTGGTAATGCCACAAAGTGTCGCGTGCAATACTAACCCGAAAAAGAAATGTTGGTAAGCTTTTTGCACCTGTAATATTGAGTCTGAGAAAATCACTATTCAGTCTAACATCCGGGATAAGCTATATACAATAACGTAACCTGTAAAATGAAAATGACCATTGGACTTTTATCAAGTGCTAGTCAGCACTCGTTTCTTTATCTGCTCAAGAGGCACCAAACCAGAAGTATTTCCAAATTAGTAACAAGACCTTTTGTTTGCTCGTTTTAGCTGACCAAGCAGATTTCGTGAAATAAAGTATAAAAATGACAAATTTTAATATTTATACATGACAGGACTTGTTTGTTGACCCATTTAGTAATCTAAAAGATAAATTTATTCAAAGCTAAAGTTTGTAATGTTTTTAGACTTAATTTAAAAACAGCGAGCAAATTTCAAAAATGGCGATCATTTTGAGAATTGCCAGTAGTTTTAGAATGAGGTCATATAAATAGTTCAGTCACACGTTCCCAGCGCGAAAACGCCGATCACCTGGAAGAAGAGGTCATTTTTTTAACTACAGCACTCAACAGTTTAAACAATTGATTTTTTATGATTCGTGTTCTTGTTACCGAGTGTCTACCGCAGCTATTAACTGTACCTGGATGATAAGGGCGAACAACATGACTCCCACACCCGCAAGAGTGCCGAGGCCAATAAAGTACCACAATAGGCAGGAGGTGACGATCACTTCAAACGGTGCAAACAGGGAAAACATGGCAAATCCACAGGCGGGGACTATCGGGTCCAGGTCCTTTGAGACCAAGTTGATCACGTGACCAGAAGTGATCTCAGCAATGTTGTTTTCGCTGGATAGCAAAATCTGCGCCCCATTGGATGAATGAAAAATAACAGTTTAGCCTGTCTTTCGACTTTTAGTGCCCTTTGTTCTTTTGACAAAAATAATAATAATAGTAATAACTTATTATAGATGTAACAATAATAGTCAGTGAATAAATGGAATAAATTTTAAGATAGATAATTGAAAGAGAAGACTTTTTTAAGCTTTCGAGAACCACTGGAGTACGGCCTACAATCACATTGTTATGCTACATCATCATTATAATCATCTTCATCACCATTATTAGTAACACTTTCATCCGTGCCGTACCAAAATATCTAGTGTTGTGTAAATGGGACTTCTGACATAGTAGGATACAACAACTAGGGGCAAGCGCAAGAGACACAGAGGCGGAAGAAAAAAGACAAACTGCAATTTGGCGTGTCAGTCAACCTCTCTCAGATAACGATCACATCCTTTGTTGAATCGCTCACCTTTCTGTAGATCAGTCCTGTTAAAGCGGAGCGCACATGGGCGGCAACCAGGTAGGACCGTACATAATAGTGACTTTTTACAAACAGCTCCGTTATAAGACAGCCCGATAATGCAGCACCGTATACAAGTGCCATGGAGGACTTCTCCCCCTTCGCCATCTGCACCTCTGTCAGCAGATAGAACAGAAAGACGGGTTTGAAGAACCGGCAGCATGTGTAGAGGAAGTAACTCAAAAAGAGAAAGATTCTATCTTCTGGTGTGAAAAACTTAAGAATGGCAAGCCAGAGTCTTGGAGATTTATTGCGCTTCATTTCAGCCACCCACAGGCGTTCCAGTCGGTCGGTCAAGTCACTGGTGGACCATTGGCCAGGGAATGGGACAAGATCGTCTTGCTCCAGCGGCTGTTTGTTACCGAGGCTAACTACTGGACTCATCCATCTAACAAAGAGGAAGGAAAAGAGTCCGTATTTCCCGGCTGTATTTCCTTCTTTTTCTTCTCTCGACACCCGTAAATACTCATGCGGCGCCATTCCTGAGAGAAGGCCTGTAAAATGAAAAGAAGCTTATTTAAAACTAACCTCCCCGCAGACTATTATTCTCTTTCGCTGCGAAAGTTCTTTCCATCAGAGGAACTAGGGAGAGATCTCTCGCAGAAAAGGAGAATAGTTTTTGGCGGGGAAGTTAATTTAAAACAAGTCACGTGATGCAAATGTTATCGGAAACTAGTGTCCCAGTGAATCTTTGCAATACTTCACATGCAATTGCGTTTATTGAAGTTTCTTTCCAAAATGTGAGAGGCTTAAAACTAATATGTGTTTAACTAAAACTTGAAAAGCTTAAAACATTTATTAAACTTTCATATTATTATTTGGTCCCTCCTTGAAAAGTTTGAAATGTTTGGGAATCGAATTCCATTCCTTCGCAGGGGACCTTTCTAAGATCCAGATTCAAAACATGGGTTCCCTTTTTCTGTTTTATATTGAAGTGAAAATGGTTATATGGTTATATGTAAATGTGTAAAACAACTCACGCGGCTTCGCTTTGAGTCTTGAGCTCAAAAGCGAACTACATCACACCTTTTTTATAAGCGTTCTTTTCTGCTTGAACCGAAAGCCCTTTTCATTGTAAGATATAGCCACAATTTCTGCAAGAAAATTGTCATAATGTGTATAAACACGTTGCAACATTAGAGAGTAAAGGAACTCAATTCTAATGCTTCATATCAGAAGGATGAGTTTCCGATCAATCCTAGGAAACTGATAATTTCTGGAAAACGCACGGCTAGTATTTCGGCTGTGTTCAGATTACTGGAAAGCTAATTCTAAAAGTATTTTTTATAAATGTTTTTAACGTTAAGTTATTAGAAAGACGGATATTATTAAGCAAACGAACGTTAAAGCAGCAAATAAAAGTACATTGAAAATCAATCAGAGATTCACATGTACATATTCATGAAGAACAGAAACGAAAACACGAAAATGTCCTTTTTATAACACAACGGATTACAAAATAAAACCAAACAGATTTCCGAGGAGCAGCATGCTGTGTTGCACCCAAAACAACAAAATCAGGGAGGAAAGGCGAAATCCCTAGCGTTTGGGGGAGGGGCGAAATCCCTGTGACACCGGGTTGGGTTTCCAGTAGCCGAGCCAGCCCGGATAGACTTGGAGGGGAGGGATTGTCATTTTCAAGATGACGACAACGTCACAAACTCATCGAACAATTTTGCTTACACTTCTCATGCATTCTGTAGCATTGTTCTCAACGATGTTGCAGTTTCACGGTGTACTTTATCTATACATGACAAATAGAAAACGAATTTTGTCATCTTGCTCGAAAAAGAAATCTCCTGTTTCGATACTCCACATTACTCTTGTATTGTTGAAGGCTACGCAATAATTCCTCGACCATCTCATCACTCAGTCCGTTTGAATTTCTTCGAGAGCGCTCTTTTGTTTTGAGTGTATACACAAAAACTGTACCCACATGTTATGTTTCAAAATCTTGAATATCATCTTTTGCTATTATCATACCCTTATTAAATTGTTTCATCATCTTTTGACACCATTTTTGTTCGTCTAAGATAGCGTGTATTAGAACTGATGAGCAGCATTTGCACCACGAAATTGTCCAACTAGCTTTTACAGTCTATTTATCATCATAGCAACACACAAGCTTATAGTCATAACTACATGAAGTATGTCTAGATTGGCTGTAGTATATGATTTGTATCATCCTTGAATAAAATGGTTTCTAACTGATCTATAAAACTTTTGGTTTTGTTCAGTTTATAAATTAAAACATGTATTCCTCAAAACATTTCTTAAGATATATAAAAACCGTTACTGAATTTTCAGTCCCTCTCTGCGACCTTCATCAGGGTAATGAGAAAACTTTGAAATGAATTCTGTTTTAAACTGAATTGATCAAAGGCTTGTACATCAAGGGGAATGGCTTTCGTTCATTCACGGTATTTGGGTCTTTTGTCAAGAGCCAAGACTCTAAGAATAACCGCTTTGATGGTTGTGCACGGACCTTCACGCATCGCTCTAAAATATCTGCATACTTGTGGTAAGCGCTGTCGAGATAGGATTCTCTTTACCCTTCCAGGCCTTCAGATACTCCCTTCACATACGAGATGGTATTAAAATCTCTCCTGGCCTCAAATTGTGGGTTTGATGGCATGTGTTGTGGATTACACTCGTTTTTACAAGAACCAGTAAATTTTGGCTGAGGCTGAACTGTTCTTAATTATTTTGCGATTTCAGCCTCAAATTGTTCTTATTTGCAGACTATTCCACACACCGGATTAGATGTAGAAAACAATACAATAATGTAGAAAATACATGTCTCTTATACACCTTGTATTAGCTAAACGTTATTTTTTTTATTGAAGTTAATGTTACCGTTTAAAAGAAAAATTTAGTTTTGATTGGAACGTAATAATGAATTTTACAATTTTATTTATGAATTTTCATTCAATAAAATACTGAGATCAATGCTTCAGCCTGAGCTTGTTCTTAACTTGTTCTTAATTTTTGGGCAAATCTCAGCCTGGGTGTTCTTATAAAGTTTGTTCTCATAAAAAAGATAACGTGTACAAGAAGATTCTAGAGCGATTCGCCACTTAAACTGTGTGAAATATGGCCCGTATTCTATGTGTATTCTTGAAATACGCATAGATGAACAAACAAATACAACATGAAATCATGAGCCGTCATGCCACTTGCGCTCAAACAAAAAATATGCATTCCAATGGCAAATTTTATTCAAGAAATGTGGATAATTTAAAAAACATCGCGCAAAAACAAAAAGCACTGTCATGCATTTAACACGCAAGTCCATCGAACAGCTTTTCCCCACGGGTATAACGCAAGTCTAATCCCTACATCGATCGGAAATCCTTGAAAATAACGAACAAAATGTCCTTGGTAGAATTTTCTCCTGCAAATGATTCAGATCACATACAACTTGTTGAGCCAAGTAGAATAATTATAGATTCTTTCGTGGTTGGCGTACGCCTACGATTTTCATTCACGAGCTGTGAAGCATCACAAACGAACGAGCGAGATACGATCAAGAGAACTTGCAATACTTGACAACAAGTCCATAAAATGGAAGGAGTTTTCCAACTATCAATATTAAGTAATTTTGTTTACACGAGTGTCAAATTGCAGCTGCTTTCTTTCTTAATTGAGCACTACAAAATCAGTGACCGAATAGTTTAAATTTTCACTGTCTTCAAACGTTCTTCCACTGACAATCTCGATTGCGAAAATCGTGAAGTCATTTTCAGAGCACGATGTTTATAGAAGTTCCAAAGCTTTCTACCACACACAGCCGCGGCCTGCTACGAAAAGGCGGGGAGATTTCAGCGCAGTGGCGGGAAATTCGATACGATTTATTTCTAGTGAAAAATACAATGCTTTTTATTGGTAAAAAATTTACATATCCAATCATATCGCGTAAATAGTTAATGCACTCACGTATATTTCTTTTATAACGGATTTCTGATTCAAGCCAAAAATCAAAAGTTAGAAAAAACATGATAAGGTCTATTTATTATTTTATATTCGAATCAAGGAACGAACATTTAATTTACAAATCAACGCAAATTAATAATTTCGGCGGGACCTTCAGTCACAACTGACTAACAAGTATTAAATTTCATTCATCGACAAACCTTTAGTACTGGTTGAAAGAGTACCCTAGAAATAGCAAAACTGCTAGGTTTCAGCGCAATGTTTTAAGTAGTGTCGAACGTATGGCAAAATACAAATTGTACATTATGCAAATATTGCCTTCCGAACGGCAAGACTTGCGTGGTGTTATACAAATGGATTAAAAAATAATTTAATATATCTTCGCCTCTGTTCATGATAATGCATGATAGCACACTGAAAGCTCTGACCCTTACTGATTATAAGGTGTTCTTTCCACCAGCACTAAAAAACCGTGATAAGATGTGAATTAACAATTAACAAAATACTGAATATTACTAAATTGTATGCTTCGGCGCTCGCGTCTAAAGCTTCTCCAAAGACTGGCTGTGAATGTTGAATACTGAAAGCAATCATTGTTCAGAATAAAACTGTTACCTTAATTGATTTCGCCTTGCAAGTTATCGACCTAACACGTCCTTCAGTCAAACCAATGGTGTCGGGAGCACAAAACGGCCTGTATGGGCTGGTTCGCTTCTGCCCAGCTTGTGATCCGTTTCTCTTCTTAGAGAAATAATGTCGGGATATCTATATCTCTAAGAATTGGCCGTTCACGTTGTTTCCCTCTTCTATTCAAACGCTAAACCTCAATGAACTCTTGAATATAAATATTTTAACAACCTTCCCTCCAGCCGCAGCAGCCAAAATCCTTGTTGGTGGTAGTTGAATACTGACTTAGAGCTCACTGGTTTCAAAGCCCAACAAAGCTGAATTTGTTTTATGTTGAGCAAACCGTGACCGTACTCCTTGTTTTGCCCAACTGTGTCTGTGGTTAGTTGCTCATAAGCATATCAATGACTTTTGGTTGAGGCCATCGAACCGGAAAGAGGATACACCTCCAATTTTACCAACGAAACCCCGATTATTAAACTGATTAAACATACCCGATTCGAGAACAAACGGATGCGATTGTAGTGTTAAGGGAGATTAGGAGAATTTAGAAAATGTTTTGTATTT
>JANRMR010230357.1:3992-27476 GCA_025434825.1 Bergia sp. 'catenularis'
TATCATGCACTCTGTATATATGTGTGACCTTGTAGTGTCACGAGTTCTATCATGCACTCTGTATATATGTGTGACCTGGTAGTGTCACGAGTTCTATCAGTGTGTTAGCTGTTAATGGCACGCATTCTGCCTGTGTTAGTTGGTTGTGTCACGCCACCTATCGACGTGTTTAACTGTTAGTGTTACGCTCTCTTTTTCCTATGTGAGTTATCAGTGTCACACAAGTGTGGTAGCTGTTACTGTCACGCATCTGACTGAAAACCAATCGATTCAGTGTTGAATTAATCATATGCTTAATCTAATCTTCTCTGTTTTAGGCAAAGACCCCGCAACAGATGGTTGTACCAAACACGCCTGCTATCGTATCGGATTTCTACACACTAGGGGAGGGTTTAGTGAAGAAAATTGATGTCATAAATATACCTTAAGTTCTTAATACTTCTATAAGTGATACAATCGCTATCACGACGCTTTTACACATCTGTAAGGCATTTTTACCGATTCTTTATGAGAACAAAGTAAAGGTTTTAGGACTCCTTTTTGTGTATTTGAATATTACTGTTAGTCTAAGATTCCCGGTCGCTATGATCGTGTATGCCAAGATTGATACAGTGAAGCAACATGGATGCTCCAAGAGAGTTTGTTGTTTACGTATTACAGTCAACGGAAGTGACTTAGGAACCTTGGTTGTCCAATACAAAACTTTAGTTAAACCTGCAAGTGTCAGTTGTTTAAATTCATTTAAACAGCCGTCAAGTGTCACAATAAAAGAAGCCGACTGGTATTACATCTTATTTTTTAAAATAAAAATATGATTGAAATGTTTTTTCCCCTCGATTCTTGTGCATGAGGTCAGTAATTCATTTAAACTGACCTTGCATTATTCTGGCCAATGAAAAGCTTCCGCTTGCTTGAGTTGCCTGCTCTATCACTTGCCAACATGTTACGGCATCAAAAGCGCGGGTCTGGAAACTAGCGTACAGCGGTAATCCGCATAAAAATGTAAAAAAATAATTCAAACTGTTCACAGTTCCCCGTTCCTAGTTTTAGAAACGTCCGAGACTGGAGAATTTTAGTTTTCAAGTTTGCTAAGCTTGATTTCAGCAATGTTAACAAACTTGCCAGGAAGTTGGGTCGTTGTCAGTGGCTTGGACTCTGCTGGGGCATTGTGGCACCTGTTTTAGTTACCCATAATACTGAAAGCCAAACCGTTTTACGGACGAAACTTTGGACAGCTCTTTTAGTTGAGCTGTTAAGACTGCCTGTTTTCATGTAATGACTAATTAAGATAAAAGCACTGCAGGCACATTTAACAAAAAACAAAGCAGTTTTGTGATTCCTGATGATTCATAAGTATTCAAACCTTCTCAGAATGATCAGACAATACTAAAAATCCGCGTTTATAATCCTAAGGTAGCCTAAACAGGTTTTAGTTTAGTTTAGTTTATTTAATTTGTCACAAAAGAAGATTACAAAGGAAAAGTGAAAAATGCTCGGACAATACAAAAAACCTGTGTATATAAACTTAAGCCGGCCTAAACAGTTTCTTTTAAGAACTTAAAATTTATCTCAGGGAAAATGATTTACATTGCCAGGATCATAAAAATTATCGTTAGCTTTCTCGATAAATTTCTTATAAAATCGACAACCTATTTTGGTAGCTTAAGTAGGTTTATATATGTTGGATGCATAAATCAACATTTTGGCCTTAGATTTAAAGCTTGGTTCCGCCTCCCCATCTTTCAGCTCCAAATATTCAAAGCCGGCAAACTGATATTGAGTGCCAAAAATCTAAATTTTAGCCTTGCATTATGGTTTGCTCTGCTTTTATCTCTAAAATGTTCAAATCAAACTCCATGGACACTGTATGAACTATCCGTAATACACAAAGCCAAACCGTTTTACAAACGAAACTTCCGACAGCTCCTTAGTCGAGTTGTTGAGCTCACAACTCTTTTGTCCCTGTGCGAGGTATTCGAAGTTGAACGAAACACAGTTGGTAGTAGCAAAACACCTACACGCGCAGACACTAACATCAGACGCCGTCCTTGCTGAAATCACGTGGTTTTCCAGCGCCTTGTCCAAGTCATCCAGAGTTGAGATGAGGACTGGAGTGACTCCTGAAGGCGTGTTTCCTGAAATACACCGTAGCACACCAGTTTATTTTTTCTTGGAGTCTATGCATGGTTGTCACATACATCAGACTTCAAAACTCCCTGACTTTTACCTGACTTTTCCCTGAATGAAAACAAATTTTTCAGGACTACATAACAAGCGTTATTAGGAAAATCTTCTGTACAGTCCTCGGTCAGAAAACTCATGTTATTTTGGGTTATACTTACATGAGCCGTGACAATTTTCTAATGACACATCCTAGCTGTAAACTTAAAATATGACTTTGTTTCTCAAATTGAAGCTCTTGTTCGGTGGCAAATCTAACAAAACCGTTACAAATTAATAGAAACCATAGACTAATTACCAGTACCGAGTGTTCATGGTATTTGCCATTTTCGGCTAGGAAAGCCCATAAAATATTTTTGGCTGCCACAGATTCATTAATATTACAGCTGCAGAGGGTATGTTCCTTCTCAGCACCTACCTGTAAGCTATCATTTCCAACTCTACAGTATGTGACAAAAACCTAACCACTGTTCAGCTTAAGGAGTGTTTCAATGTTTTTTAAAAGAACTTGCAACTTGAGCAATAAGCACATTGAAACAACAATAAGAAAAACAAGTTTATTTGACCAAAAAACATAATTATTTATAAATAAAAGTGCTGATTGCTCAAGTCTCATCTTCCTTTCAACAATCTCTGTTTTTAGCATCCTGTGCTTGCTTTCTTTTCTGTTTGACCATGGTTCTTAAAAGCGGTAGCTTCCATGATGAGGTCGAGGTCGCATTTGCAGTGCCTTTCCTTTTGGAATTACTTCATAAAAAATCAATTTTCCTTGACCAAAAGCACTTTTCCCACACTTCTAACCAAAATGAATACTTTCCCTGACCCAGATTAAATTTCCCTGACTTTTCCCTGACATTTGAGAAAAGACGTGCCCCTGAATTTTAACTGACCTGTGGCAACCCTGTCTATGGGCCTACTTTGTAGCACTGCATTTTGATCGTAAATTTAACAACTCCCAACGAAACAAATTTGCCTGCTACAAGCTGCAGTATTAAGCTACATAAAGTAGGTTGCAGCACCTTCCACAAATTACAACAGTGAAATTTATTAGGAGGCAGGTTCTTCAGTTGATGATAAAGCTCGCAACATCAACGCAACATCACAATCGGAGTGAAGAACTACTTCAACAACACTGATCATTTTTGGGTCGGCTCTAATGGAAATATTTCGAGTAGCAGTGCTACTCTCTCAATCGAGAGCTGGGGTGAAGTGAAACTAAAGCGGAAAATATAATAATTATTTTTATCTTTTTCAGAACCTTGATAGAAAAAAAATCCATACGATTATAATTTTGAACCCCAAAAAGAAACTGAATAACTTGTTGGCTACTAAGAATACTTGAATACTTACACGAATTATTCCCCGAGGGGCTTTTCAAAAACTCATTTACAACAATAAAATCAATTTACAAATATAATAGCATAAAAAATCTTAAAATTCGTCGAGGTTACATGATAGAAATACTGTTGAAAAATTATTAAATTGATGCTCAAAATTACTTGGATAAAAATTGCGTTAAACGTTTTTGTTTCAACTTTCTTTTGAAACACGAAAAAAAGGGGAATACCCGTTTGAGGGAAATTTTCAAGCAAAAACACTACAGTCCAGTTATTTCAGGTTGCAAGCATACTTACCCTTTAATTGTCAGTTGTTGTTGTTGTTATTGTTGTTGTTGTTGTTGTTATTGTTGTTGTTGTTATTGTTGTTGTTGTTGTTGTTGTTGTTGTTGCGTTTTCACTCATTCCCAAGAGACCCAAAGACGGCCATGTTGGTGATTAAAAAATTGGTGATTAAAAATTGGTGATTAAAAACTTATTGTTAAAGCCATGTTTACAAAAAAAATTTTCCTCGATAACTAGATTTTTCACAGTTTGGCTTGGTGCTTTAGTTATCGATTACTTTTAGTTAACGGCCATGTTGGTGATTAAAAAATTGGTGATTAAAAATTGGTGATTAAAAACTTATTGTTAAAGGTGGTCATGATGTCACGTGAAAGTAATTTAACAATACATTTTTAATCACCAATTCTTTAATTTGGTGCACCAACATGGCCGCCTTTGGGTCTCTTGGGATTGAGTGAAAACGCTCTACACAGAAGATTACATACGAAACTCGTTTTAATTACCTGTATAGCAACTACTCTTAACTGTTTGAGTTGTCGGAACTGCTGATTTTAGGCCGGGACTAGTTGTTGTTGCCACACTTGATTCTGCAAATAAAACAAACACGTTTGGGCTGATTTGTGATGTCACTATTTTAGTCAATGGAAGTGACGTGAAAGCCATAATCAGAAGAGTTTCGTTGTGCTTGTAGATTTCAAAATGACAGACAGAATCGAAACTTCAATCGTCTGCTGCCACTTCGCAGTCAAGAAAATGAAAGGGCTCTAACTTGCATTTAAATCGTCTTTTGGACCCCGACTCGTACCTAGTCGTTTAAAAGAAATGGGGCGAGAGAAAATGAGATGCGCGTGGGGAATTCCCAGTGTTCCCTTCGCGCCCTAAGCTCCTTGTAAAACGACTGCGTACGAGTCAGTTTTGGATCCGTTATTTCAAGATTTGGAAAGAAGATCGTGATACAACTACTTTATCTTTCATGGACTGAGCATTTGAAAGGAAATAAATGATTTTTGATTGAGACAGATCCGAGGACTTCCCGCCGTCTTGAAAATGTTCAATAAAAATCGTGAAGTTTTGTCTAAAATACGCCACAATGTAGGCTTCTTCTCAGTACTGTTCTCACGTCACTCCCGTTGAGTGTAACATTTGAACTCATTTGGCCATTACCACTTTTATTGCCGCTTACCGTCGACTTTGATCGTCAAGAAATGGTTTACATGTATGTTAAACAAAATAAGGCGCTGATTTTAAATTAAAAATTGATATGAACTGGAAATGCGATTGAAAGATTTTGCATTACTGCAAGATCAACCAGCTGGTTGTTTGTTAGACTATCTCAAATAAAATTGTTCGAGTTGCTTTAATGGTTACTGTTGAAGCCGTCGACTCGCAGCGCCGTAGGAATGTTTTCTCTCGTTGGTTTGCAGGATATTTTTAGAGTGGCTCATATTAAACTTCAAAAAGAAGGAATATTAAGTAGTAAGTACACTGATCGATGCCATTACATTCATGTGTTCCAGTTAAATGATTCCAGAACTAGATTTTTAAAGATATTCACCGACGAGGAAAATAGCTATCGATAACTATTAGTTGTCAATAATAAAAAGTAATCGATAACTAAAAGTAATCGATAACTAAAGCACCAAGCCAAACTGTGAAAAATCTAGTTATCGAGGAAATTTTTTTTTGTAAACATGGCTGTTTTGTTGTCGACAGCTAATATTTACTTTCTGTGAAATGATATTCATCAATAATTAAGCTTACTTGTGACGTCCTGAGAACGAAATTGACATGCGTAGTGAGGCCAGTTACCATGTTAGTTGTCGATAACTATCTATCTGAACTCCCACACTAACAGTTTGTCAATTATTTTTTGTTTTCGATAGCTAGTAGTTATCGATAACTAATTTCCTTGTCTGTGGAAGCCTTTAAGGCCTCCACAGAAGAGGGAATTAGTTATCGATAACTATTAGATGTCAATAACTAAAAGTAATCAACAACTAAAGAATCCCGTGTGTGTACCAAGTTATCGATAACAAATTGTGAAAAATCTAGTTAACGTTATCGACAACAAGTTATTTTTCCTTTTCAAAATGAAAAATACATTTGTTATTGATAACAAACGTGGTTCTCTAGTTATTGACGACTAATGTTTTTCCGTCTGTCAGACAGTCATCAACAAGTAATAGTTATCGCCAACTAAATCCCTATTCTGTGAAGGACATTTTTGTTATCGACAACTAATTTTTCCCGTCTGTGAGTTAGTCAGAGTTAGAACGAAGTCAACATGTGTAATAACACTAATTATCGTATTAGTAGTCGATGACTATTTATCTGATCTTCCCTTTGTGTTATCAAAAAGTCACCAAAAGTTATCGATAACTATTTCTCTCGTCTGTAGAAGCCCTTAAACTATGACTCCAGAGGCTCTCCATTTCTGAGCGCGGGATATTCATTTCCAAAATCACTACCCCTCTTCCCTAAAAATATAATGATAGGCCCCCTTATTGTTATTACTTACTGTTTGGCTTGAAGCACCAGATAACACCTGGCGTGTCGCTGTTAAAACAACAGCCAGAACTCATACATTGACTCTTCGTTGATACCTGCCCTTCCACAGTTGATTCTCGCAGAGGGTTCTACGGTACAATTTCCTAGTAGGAAAATATATCAGAATGAAAATATGATTCTCGGTGTTAAAGGAATCCTCAGCTGTATCAAAAAATTGCGCTCAAAATGCTCTTTGAACGTAGCAGGTCTACAAAAAACGATTATCATTATCAGTATCATTATCATTGTCAGTGTCATTGTCATTGTCAATGTCATTGTCATTGTCATTGTCATTGTCATTATCATTATCATTATCATTATCATTATCATTATCGTTGTCGTTATCGTTTCCGTTACCTATCATTTTCGTTATCATTATCGTTATCGTTATCATTATCATTATCACTATCTTGATCATTGTCGTTATCGTTATTATTATTATTATTATTGATATTGTTATTAGTATTATTATTACTATTATTTTAGCAATTTTTCGAATCCGAATAATAATAATAATAATAATAATAATTTATTATTTTTACAGCACAAATTAACATTTAAATATGATCAAATGAGCCTTCATAACATTGATATTTAAAAGCTTTTCAATAAATCAAGAAAACACATATCTTCTATCTAATTTACAAATTTATCCATAAGTTACAATACAAATCTAATTTGAAAGTTACAATTTAAAAATCTAAACCATGTCTCTAAAAGCCTTTCTAAAAATGCGTTTTAATTAACGATTTATATAATTATAAATATCAAACCGATATGGGTGTCAGTTGAACTGAAGTAGTTATAGTACTTTCTGGTAAAAAAAAAAATATATTGGTTTATTGAAGTCTAGGCCTTCGTAATTTGCTTGCTTGTCGAGAAAATAGTTTTACATTTCTGTGACTTGCATCCGTTGAACGTTAACAAATATTGAGAAAACAGCAGTACGGAACAGCAGGAGCACAGCCCGAAAATGAGATAACGTCTGGAACAGGGTATCACTTTGCACTTTTCTTGGTCGGGAAAATGGTCAGGTTTTGGAAGGTTTAGAGGCATACATACCCCCACCCTGAAATTTCGGAAGTATCCCGCTTCCCTGGATTACGCTCCTTCTTAAGAACATCATTAAACAAAGAAACAAACTACAGAAGCTACCAACGTGAACGATCACAATAAATTATTAACAATGGTTATAACAGTTATAAAAGTTGCTGAGAGAAAGTGGGAACGCAGCGCATGCGAAACAAAATGGTTACTGAACAACTAAAGTTGTTTACATCAAAATTGCCTTGGTATCTAAGTTATATATTGAAGCAAAAGCAGACATTCAAATAGCACGTGAAATATATCCCACTGGGTTTCGATAAAACAAAAGAACTCACTGCCATATATCAAACAAACACTCGTGAGTGTCAGCGATAGCTTGACTTTTAGCTGCCATGAGCTCATGTCTATTTCAGGTTTAAATTATCTTTAGAATCGATGAGAGTAGCTAACTCTACATTTGTCGAGTCTGTCGAGTGACTTGTCACATATTCTCGGCGAGTCTAATTCTCGTTTGACCGCGCACATGATAGTTGAGTGAAACTCTCGTCAAATTCTCATTACGCATTTAACTCTTATGCTCTTCCCTAGCTGGTCTCCCAATATCTTTCTTAATAAGCCCAGTGGTTTAGCGTTTTGAGTTCTGGAAACCAAATTTATAGCTGTCTGTCCTTATGTAACGAGATCAATTTCCTTGCATACAGACTTGGCGATTTTAGAAAAGTAGACATTTTAGTTGTCTTTGAACAAAAACAGGTAACATTAAGAAAACCGAAATAACAAGGTAGTGTAGAACCTACAGCAGTAGAAAGAAAGCGAATACACTAAAATAGTAAATATACTAAGAATATGATTATAAATTAAAGGATTATTTTGGTATTACTTTTAACATGTTTGAGTCAGCTATTTTTTACCTGAAATCGATGCTACTGGCGGGGAAAAAGCGATGAGAAAAATAACAAACATCATTTTGGTCTCACCAAACATTCAAACTGAAGTGAATAAAACAAATTTGGTTAAATTAAGAGTATTAAATTATTAATATACGGGAGCACTGAGGGGAAATTTATTAAAACGTTTTTCATTTTTTGAAGTCAAAACTTTTTCACTTTTCAAGATCCAAACTTTTCGCTCTTTTCGAAATCCAAACTTTTTCTCTTTCCGAAATCAAGACTTTTTCACTTTTCCAAACTGAAAATTTGTCATTTTTTAGTGAGGTCAAAACCTTTTGACTATTCGAAGTCAAAATATTTTTACTTATCGAAGTCAAAACTTCTTCACCTTTCGCAGTCAAAACTTTTTCACTTTTCCAAGCTGAATCTTTTTTCACTCAGTTTCCAAGTTGACACTTTTTCACTTTTCGAGGACAAAACTTTTTCACTTTTTGAAGTCAAAGCTTTTTTACTTTCCAAAATCAAAACTTTTCCACTTTTACAAGCAGTCAAAACGTTTTCACTTTTCGAGATTAACCTTTTTGACTTTTCGAAGTCAAAACGTTTTCACTTTTCCAAGCTGAAGCTTTTTCACATTTCGGCGTGGGGTCGAAAAAGTTTTATTCTGTCAAGGCGTATGTTATCATCTCGAGGGAGTGAAGCAAACAAGACGGCTATTTCTTATTGCTATACCAGTCGAGGAATTGCTACAATTTGGTTCTAAACATTAAGTGTCCAAAAGTTGTTAGTTGTCAATGATAAACACGAAGGGTAATTGTTGCACTTCGTTCAAAATGTTAATGATGACCGTATTTGTGCTTTCGCAAATACAAACTTGTTTCGCTGTTTACTTCTTTTGTATTTTGATATTCTTACTCTGTCCCCAACTTTATTCTGTCAAGGCGTATGTTATCATCTCGAGGGAATGAAGCAAACGAGACGACCATTTCTTAATGCTATACCAGTCGAGGAATTGCTACAATTTGGTTCTAAACATTAAGTGTCCAAAAGTTGTTAGTTGTCAATGATAAACGCGAAAGGTAATTGTTGCACCTCGTTCAAAATGTTAATGATGACTGTATTTGTGCTTTCGCAAATACAAACTTGTTTCGCTGTTTACTTCTTTTGTATTTGATATTCTTACTGTGTCCCCAACTTTGAATTTAGGTTTTACTTCATTTTAGATTTGTTTACCGTAAAGATTTAAATAAACTTTTTTTCATTTTGCCACCTGCTCGCTTCTTTTGGTGTCATCTTTATTGAAGAATGCTTTGTTGGTTGTAGTTTCTCACAAGTTCGGGAATCTTATCAACGTATTCTGTTGAATTTGTGGCTGTGAACATCTTCCACATCCTGTTTTTCATCGTTCTTTTCTACCTCTCAACCACGCTTGATTTTTCTATGTTCTCTTTTGAATAGAGTTTAATATTATTTTTCTCTAGTAGGTCTTTATTAACCTGTTTGTTGTAAAACTATTTTCCTTTGTCCGTCCACAGATGTTTTGGTTTTCTACCTGCTCTTAATATATTATTAATAGCCTTCACAACTTCTTCGCCCTTTTTATTTTTCAAAGGCTCTATCCACCCGTATTTGCTCAAGGCGTCTATAACCATGTGCAGGTATTTAACACCCTTATTCCATCTGCTGAACTTCTGCATATCCACCAGATCAGCAGCCCATATCTCATCAATCCCTCTTGAATAAACTCGGCCCCGAGTAAAGTTCTTTTTTGCAGGTTTGTGTAGCTCTTCAGCCAACTCATCCTGCCAACTTACACTTACACCCAAACCCAGCTTCCTCTTTGTATTTATCACATTCCTCACCAAAGCGTACCTCCATTGTCTCTTTTTTTTACATTTTCTGTCGTCTCCGCACATGCCATAGTTTACGTCATGCTGCATAGCAACAGCATCTGTCCTTCCTGAAGGCTTCCGATAAACCTTTTGTATTTCCCCAGTATTCTCATCATACTTTAGCTGCTTATCCAGAGGATTATGAGGACCCGCGTAGTTGTACCCAGGAAGAGTGAAGCCCTTCTTAGGTTTTGAAAGTTTCCCAATTAGCTTGTGTATGTCCAACCGTGAGTGAGCCTGTCAACAGATGTGGATTATTTTTATAGATCTCCAGGAGGAACTCTGAATCAAGATTCCTCCTTCTAGTTTTTGAAGGAAGCAAGATAGATTTTGAGCCAAATATACTGCCCCCACTGAATGGGGGCTGATCTAGTTTAAATACTTTTTGCTCATGAATCGATTTTTTATCAGGCCACATACAGCACATTTAGCTAGTATTGGCATTCCCATTTTTGTTGTAGATAAACTTTCAGTACCTGGAACGTTTGGTATTGGTCTCTTCTCTCTTACGCAGTATATATCCGGAATATTCATTTTATCGAAGAGAAGTAATTTTTCAAGAAGTTTTGATTTAATCTTGAAATATGAATAAGATCCAGGGTCTTTTCACCCTTCTGCCTTTCTATCAGATAGTAAAGGCACCAGTATCCACAGAGGACACTATCCCTATCTTGAATTTCATCCATACTCCAAACCAACTTCTTCCCACCCTTCGAAAGATACTCTCTAACTTCTTCAGGCATAATAAACCCAAAGCTATCAAAGTATTCACAGAGGTGTGGATCAATATTCCTGAAACATATCCAGTGTGTTCCAGGTCCTGAGGAGTCGTCAAGGTTAATAATTCCACATCCCTTCCTCAACGTCTTTGGGAGGTTATCTCTTGAGAAAACTCCCATGAACTTCTTTATTCCTAACCTTTTAACCCAATCTTCTATTTCAAAATTTGATAACGCTTTATTCACAAAATGTCCCCAATTATTGGGATGTCTTTGAAGGGGCTGTTCGTTCCAAGAAGAAGACCCTGGCCCTTTTTTTTTCTTTGAGTTTTTTTTTTTTACCACGTCCAGTTCCGGTCTGGGTGTGAGGACGCATATCGATTGGGACTGTTGCTAGTGTATTTCTAGGGTATCTATTCTCCATATGTACTCCTTTACCAGTCAACATCTTGAGGACTAAGGGTATACCAATTGAGGCAAGAAGAGTACCACCTTCTTGTTGCTTCTTCGTCAACCTGAATCTCGCTATTCCTCTTCCAGACTGCAGAGCATTTATAATCTGTTTTACCTGATTTGTAGTCAGGTAGTCTTTGTACTGTATCAACTTATCAACTTTATTTTGAGGGACTAAAAACAACCCCTCACCAGAAGTAGCTCCGTTCCCATTTATGAGACGACCTACTCCACTTGAGACGGCTCCACTCAGAGCTGACAACCCAAGTGTTTTTGCCATTACAGGAGCAGCAGATATTATGATTGGAAGAAGACTAGCGAAGAGGTTTCCACCATCTTGACTCTGGAGTTGTGTTGCGCTGAGCTTTAATAAAGTACCCGCATTGTTTTTTTATTCTTCTAAATCTTGTTTACCTGTCGTTTTGTCAGGAGTATCTTATTTGGACCACCTATCTGTTCAACTCCTAACTTGATTGAAATAGGACTCTTATTTGGGACTGCTTTCAGAAGTTTTCTTACTTGCTCTTCTGAAAGAGTTATATTATATGATTGATATCTTGTTTGCATTTTAGTGGGAAAAAGATCTTTTTATTAGTTATTTTGTTTATTGAAACTATTACCAAAAAGGCGGTCGGCCACAGGCAGAACCCTACTATCTTACAATAAGATTCACACCTCCACCCTGGTTTTCAATCTCCATCTCACTCTCTGTAAGAACCAGAGCAAATATACGGTAGGGTGCATCTGGTGCGCCACTCAGCTCGTATTGGAAATTAAGTGGTAAGCTTTCGTCCTTTACTGCTTGGTCCTGATATCTCAGGGCAAAGTAGATAACAGGGAAGAGCTCCACAAAATCCTTTAGATTAAGCATACCACCGGTAGTTATATCTCCTTTTACTGTTGAGAATGATCTGATTTCTCCCAGAAGACTTGCTCTATCCTTAGTAGGGTTTAGGGCTTTCTCCGGATATTGCTTTGTGCCAACAAAGGAGTTCATTACTTGTCCGTCTGCAACACTAAAAGTATTGAACAGAAGGGGGTTGGCTAATAGGTTTTGAAAATTAGCGTTGCTTACAATCCATATGAAGACATGTCTTGGTTTTAGAACACCACCACCAATATCCCAGTTATCAATTTGAGTTGTTTTTAGTCCAGTTTCGAAGATTCTCTCCTTCAAGTATGTCCACTTGTGTGGCTTCAAGAACTCCTTCACATATTCAGCCCCTCCTTCAGGTGTGAAGACAATCTGGGGAACAACCAATTGTACGTATTCTTGACACTACTACCCTCACGTTGTCAGCACCAACCTTCCAGATCAGGTTTTCATCATCCTCAATATCGAAATTTAGTATTATTTCACCACTCGGGAGTAGATCATACTCCAAAGCCTCAAAGAAGGCGCATCTTCTCAGAGGTATTATGGCGTTGACCACATTTGATGCACCAAGAAGTTTCTTTCTTTCAGCAAATCCCTCATTTAGTCGTCTTCAGTCTTGCCTCCTTCTGCAGCATCTGATGTATCTGTGAAGAACAATTCTTCTGAAGAACTTCCCTTTGTGTAGTCGTGACTATACTCAACCAAATTCTTCAGGTTAACAAGGTGGTTTACATCACGAACATTATAAACCTCTGTATCTTTGAATAAAACTTGTAACCTCATTGACTAGCCCATTTTTATCGTTTGCAGCTATTCCTGTTCCATCTTTCTTTTGAAGTGAACATTGTACCAATCGAAAGGAGCTGTATCATTTGAGTTTTTAGCTCACATTTCGCAATAAGTTCTTGCTTGCCTTTGGCTTTTTTGAATATTAGTATTGAGTGGTGTTTCGAGCTGAAAGGTTACGTTTCTTACGTTATTAACCCTATCTGGCCCGGGGGGGAGAGGGGGGGGGGATCAGAAAGTGCCCGCGCCAACTACAAACCACTATAGCTCAGCAGCCGTTGTAGATACGGGAACGATATTTGGTGACATTTCCCAAAATTTATTGGGGAGTCATTTGACGTGCCGTTTTTATCCCACTTAATTAAGTTGTTGCCATGGCAATCACTTTTTCAGTGACATGTCTAGAAAAAATTTTCACAATTTTTTTTCAAAAAAAAAATTTCTCACTGTTTTTACATTAGAATTATCAATTTGGGAGTTTCAAATGTATTTTCAATGTTTTCAAACATATTTTGAACTTTTTCGCTGATTTATGGGACTTTTTAAAAAATCCAAGATGGCGGCCATGAAATCCAAAATGGCATCCTGTGACGTTATATGACGTCACACAAAGTTAATTAGTTAATTGATCATCTGGTAATGCCTTAATTAATTAGTGTACCAAGTTCGGTAGGTATAGCTTTAACGCTTCTTGAGAAAAGTGGCCGCGGGGACTTGAGTCATGAGGTTCAGTTTTGTCGGGATCTTTTCTTGCTGAAGACGCAAGTGAGATTGAGTCTAGTATTACGTTTTCTTCCATTTTTAGGGATATTTAAGATTTATAAGAATCGAGATAAAAGATTACTCAATTCCTCTTCTGAGATAACTTTTAAATCCCTCAAAGCATGTGCGATTCATTGAAAACTGCTTTAATGCCTGCTTTTAATAAACCGTAGAGGAGCGTTAACCGAAAATATTCAGATTATTTTGTTTCTTTTTTTAGGGCTCTGCATAGAAACAACATCACTTCCATCGCCAAGGGCGCATTTACGGGATTAACTTCGTTAATTGTCCTGTAAGTAACACGTCTACGTTTGTCAGCCTGATTACTTGTCATTCGTTCTTTTTCTTAACCTATGGTCTATGCAAGATCATAGTCAATAATCACTGCCATCGTTCTCATTTCTATATTTTACCTTAGGAAAGGAATTTCTAATCTCGACTTCGGTTCGGGCTTCCATCAATCAATTGCAAAACAACAACAACAAATTTGCCATTTGTAAAGTTTAAATTGAATTGAAAAAGGAAAACATTCAACTTAAACTTAATGACTGGACACCACAAATAACTGATTAAGAGACTGAATATCTAAGGGCAAATGGAAATAATCGCAATTAAAAAGTTTACTGTCATGAATATTTTTAGATTAAAAATAACACTACGCTAAGCATGCAATGTCTATTTCCAAATTTCCTCTGTTCATTAATTTTGTATTTGTAATAGCATGAGGCTGAGGAAAATTAGGTATTAATTCACGCGTGTTTTCAGAGTTTGGAAAAATTGCCCGAATCGCGAAGTGATGAGGGTAATTTGGAAACTTTGAAAACACAAGTGAATTAATCCTTAATTTTACGAAGAACCATGTGATTACGTGTCTATAACGAGGAGGGAAAATTTTTAATGTTTTGAACAAAACAGACCTTATCGGCGTGCTTGCAATGTGAGTCGTTGTGTACTCAGGCATTTTTGCCGATAACTCTCTAAATCCAAGTATATGTCAACGGTTTGTGAACGAAAATGACCAAGGTAAAAGGGAAATATCCTGTTGTTTATGCACAATAAAATAGTTAAGACTTTGTGAGTCATAAATCTACCTTAATCAAACAAAAAAAGTCTTCGCTGGATAAAAAAACGGTGCACGTAGTCTTTTTGAAGGGCCAAAGCTGTTTACTTAACGACTTTAAAAAAATTGACTTAATGAAGTACAAAAAGTATTTACTTGGTGACTTGCAAAAGCTATTTATTGATGGGTACAAAGATTAATCTGCTACAACACACAAAAAGGGAGTTTCTTTTCATGAATGCATCATTGAGACATGCGTCATAGAGAGTTCAGTATTATAAGAATAGAATAAGAGAAAACTTTGAATTGGCAGTCAAGCAACGTACATGCAGAGTCTACCGGGTATATCGTGATATTTCATTTATATGTAAACTCTGAAAGATATGGAATACTCAGATAAACGATTAATTTCCTGGTTTCGTCATTGGGTCGCTTCACTTTGTTTTAGGCACAGAAAAATCTGTGAACGAACACGATCCGCAAGAATGGACTTACCCTTTGTTATTACAGGGACGAATTGTGAAACACTAATTTTGTATTCAGCTGTTTCTCATAATAAAATTTTTGGTAACTGAAAGCTTTTGAAAACTAAAAGCACTATTACCGTTACCATCACTCACCGTTATCACCATCACCAACACCATCATTATTATCAATACAATTGCATCACTATCACCGCCACCGCCACCACCATTATCACCAACATCACCAGTCTCACCGTCACAACCACCATCATCATCATCTTAATCACGTTTATCATTAATAATAACAAATCACGACGCATTCAAGCACAGTTCTTGGATAAGTATGTACAGAAATGGCGATCAACTAAAAAACTTTGCATCTCGGCGAATATTCTGCCACTGTTCATCTCGAATTCATGCATACAACAATTATTATATATCCCAATTTAACTTCAGTAAAAATACATTGTAACTTATAGAATCTACTGATTTCGGAGTCAACTGTGGTGCCAAAGTTTGAGCTCAACTTACCTTGTCCGCTTCCCCAGCATTTGAACATGTCTCAGAGTTTTCAATCTCTGCAACTGCAAAGTAAATAACTATCGCAAAGGACAGCACCACTATGTTTCGTGTAATTTCTTCTGACTTGTTAGCTCTCCTACCAAGATGTACGCGTGAACAGTTCACCAATCCGATCTTTGATGTACATTCAGCTACAGGATTTTTATATCGACGGATAATCGAGGTGACGTCATAACTGCTTTCTTTTATCCAAACACTCAAACAGACAACACAGAAGACGTCATCAGAATGGAATCTAGCGCATAAATAAATCTAGGATAAGTAGCCTCTGCTGGCTCTAGTTTGTGGGCAGAAAAATCGGGAATCGCGTGAATGGACCATATTGGACGTGCGAGTGAGAGAATGCACGATTTCACTCATCCCGTCGACGGGTCCACTAACATCTGTATCATGGTGTCAAGCATGAGCGAAAATTTCCGACCTTTCCGCCCACAAACAACAACGCCAGCAATGAAAACATGCATAATTCACTGTCGAAACTTAGGTAAAAAGGTATAAATCAAGTTTATATAAACTGTATTTTTTTAAAAAAGTTTATTAATGTGTGACCTACTGAGGGGAATATAACTGGTGTACATTTCTATCACTTTTTTTGTCTCCGTTTACTGAGCAAGCCTGACGTCATGCACGAGAGCACGGAAAACATAACATACCCTAGCGTGCTCTCCAGCATGCCTTGATTGAAAATGATATAGATTTGGGCGTGACAAAACTATTTAAAAAAACCATTTCATTTTCTTCCCTGAGGTTAGCAGCAAATAAACGTACCCTAATCACGTGTGATCTACAAAGAAAATTTCCTGTTGACTGTAATACTTGGAGAAGAACAAAAATTTGAAATTCATCAAGTTCGACCACATAAGGCCAATTGGCACCAAGCAGATTTACAAATATAAGACTTTGTAAGGAAATTTCTAGTTTTACCGATGTCTCTGAGTGTGTAAAACTCGCCGTGAAATAGAAATGAAATACATGTATAAGAAGTTTAACTTGTCTGAAGTGGTTTTTTTTGCCTCTGTTATGGTAATTTCAAGCACTTTCGACCAATTTTAGTCCTACTTCAAACAAGTTAACGTTCCTTTTTTCGAATTATTTCTTTATTTGTAGGAATTTCCTTGAAACTGGAAATTTCTATACAAAGTCTTATAAATTTGCCCCGGGTACTTTATACATTTTTAAAACACACTCATTGGCCTTATTTACTAGAAAGGCGAATAATTCGTCTTAAGACAAACTATTCGACTGGCCTGGGTAAATACGGGACGCATCAAATATCACAATATAAATGCGTCTGACTAAATACGAGACGCATCAAACGGATTTTTTCCTGTTCTTGTTCCGAGCGACTACAAAGTTTGTTTGCTTGGTTACAAAGCTCCCGTATAATTCGTCTGTTTATACTTAGTGCGTCTCGGGTTTACCAAGTCGAATTATTCCTCTCATAGACGAATCATTCGTCTTAAACGAATTGTTCGTCTTTCTAGGTAAATATAGCCATTCAGTAATAATGACCTCGTGCGATTGTACGCGTGCAGAAATATTTGACTCGTACTGTTACATATGTTTTGCTCCATCCAACCGACCGTAATATTTTCTTGTCAGAAAATTGTAATGTACAAGTTATCGTTGACAAGTTTAACAGCTTTATCAGTTTATGTAGATACATTCGCTGGGGGACTGTCTGGACTGGACTAGACTTCCACCATGGACTGCTGTTTGAGTGTCTTCGATTTATTCCTTGTTTGATAACATGATGGATTTACATGAATAAGTATTTTGCCTGTATATGTGCTCCCAATCAGATCTCACTGCTAATAAATTTGGAAATACTTTGAAAATGCTGCCAGTTTCAGATCTTTCGCTCCCATCATCACTGCGAAAAACCCAGGAAGTCAGGTGATATTAGCATGATATACACCACACATGTTTTCATACCCAAACATGCATAACTCGAACTTTTCGTGCTGGACAAACTGATTGCACTTCAGAAGCGTGCCCAACCACATGCATCAATGACTGGCCACTTGAAATGCAAGGGAATGTATGGGAAATAAATTAAATTGCTTTTAAAATACAAACTTTGAGTTCAAAAAAGTTGTTTGAAGATAAAAAGTGCATGTATTGACATGACTTGGCCTGTTTCTCGTGCTCATTGTGCTTCTAGCGCGATTCCTCAGCCACTCGAAATTTCATTCATATCAGTTTTATATTTAGAGAAGCTAACACAGTAGGTTAATTCTAATTCGGAGGAGAGATCTAGAGAGAGAGAGAGAGAGAGCGAGAGCGAGCGAGAGAGAGAGAGAGAGAGAGAGAGAGAGAGAGAGAGAGAGAGAGAGAGAGAGAGAGAGAGAGCTCTCCACACTTTGGTAAAAGAGTATATTTCTTCATAACCAAATAACTGTACACTGTAACTATATATATCTATCAGTATGCTAGCATATGGCAATGATGGATAGCGGTATGTGCTACTGTTAGTATAAGTTAAGTTCTTTTATTATCAAAATCTACACTAAGCAAACACGTTGGAACAAATAGTACTCAAAATTTCATTCCATTATATACAATATACCGCAATCAAGAACTCGTTAACATCTCTTGAGTTTATCTAATACATGACAAACACTGCTAAAATCTCCTATGATTCCGAAAGAATAATTGCATAGATATGTTCAGTGATTATCTTATTCCAAGGGGGTACTCACACATAAAATTGATGGGAGAAGCGAAAAATTGTTCTTGGGAATTGCAATGTGCGATTTCTGCATGTTTTGGGGTTGGGCAATTTGCCTAGAATGATTTTGAAATCCTTGTACTGATATTATTGCTAGTAATATTCCTATAAGTGTTGTTTTTGTTTTCTTAGGTTTAGCTTGCGGGAAATTTTTGTGTAATAAAATTACAGTTTCATTACCTTCTTATATACTGTAATTTCTGGTGAGGGCCAAGTGTTAGACTAACTTTTTGGGTGTAATTATACAAATTACATACAACGTTTTTCATCACGCATCACCATCATCAGCGTGTTGGGAGTTTTTGGTCTTGAAAAGATTTTTGTTTTAATAACTCCTCAAGTTCATTCCATAGATTACGGCCAAAGGAATGTTTCGGTACTATTCCAGTACTGCATTCCAGTGACGTCAGAACTGAAAGTGAATCCGTTAAACTAATGCTTCCGGGTTAGCATCGAAACATTTTCTCCACAAAATAAACAACCGTTCTGATTATTACATGCGTGACAATTTGGCGCGTTGAAATTAGACAAAAAAGGTGCAAAACAAAGAAACTATTCTTGACAACAAGAACAACAACAAGGCCTACCCCGGGTCCGCTTCAGTCGCCTTAATTTGCTCTAAGTCGTGGCTAGTGTTTTGACCAACTTCTTAAATCGTGATTGGTGATCGGTGATTGTGATTGGTGGTTGGTGATCGTGATTGGTGATCGATGATTGTGATTGGTGGTCGGTGATCGTGATTGGTGATCGGTGATCGGTGATCGTTATCGGTGATCGGTGATCATGATTGGTGGTCGGTGATCGTGATTGGTGGTCGGTGATCGTGATTGGTGACCGTTAATTGCCATTGGTGGTCGGTGATCGTGATTGGTGACCAGTGATTGTCATTGGTGGTCGGTGGTCGTGATTGGTCTTCGGTGATCGTGATTGGTGTCGGTGATCATGATTGGTGATTAGTGATTGTGATTGGTGACCAGTGATTGTCATTGGTGGTCGGTGGTCGTGATTGGTCTTCGGTGATCGTGATTGGTGTCGGTGATCATGATTGGTGATTAGTGATTGTGATTGGTGGTTGGTGATCGTGATTGTTGATCGGTAATCGGTGATCGTTATCGTGATTGGTGATTGTGATCGTGATTGGTGATTGGTGATCTTGTTCGTGATGATAATTGTTGATCGGTTGTCGGTGATCGTGATCGTGATCATGATCATGATTGGTGATTGGTGATCATGATCGTGATCATGATTGGTGATCAGTGATCGGTAATCGTGATCGGTGCACGTGACCGTGATCGTGATTGGTGATGGGTAATCGTATTTACGGTTGTGGTTATGGTTGTGTCTGGGATTGAGGTAATGTTTATGTTTACGTTTGATTGTAATTGTACATGGTTGTAATAGTAATTGTGATTGTCACTGTGATTACTGCTGCCTCAGAATTTGCATTCTTATAGGCCATGACCAACACAACTATGAACTTATCAACGGCGGCTCCCAATCAACTGCAAGACTGTGACCCATTCCTGGACCCAACGCCGGTCAAAGTAATCAAGACAATAGCTTATTCTGTGCTGCTGATCCTCTCGCTTTGTGGAAACTCTCTGGTTATTGCTGTTGTTTACAGAAACCACAAGTTGCGAACGATAATCAACTTCTTCATTTTTAATATGTCTGTCGCAGACCTCCTCGTGCCATTGTCTGCTCACACGAGACGAATCAAACGGATCTATCTACCACTTAGTCTGTGGCTATTGGACGGAGCACTCGGTTCGATTACCTGTAAGATCGTCGCTTTCTCTCTTGAGCTCTCTATAGCGATTTCTGTCTTCACTTTGGGATTAATTGCAATCGAGAGATTCTTCTGCATTATTTTTCCAATGAAGAGACAGCCAATTCAGAGTGAAAGGGTTTGCTTTATCGCCATTGCTGTGATTTGGTTCATCTCGGCATTGTACCCATCTTCCAAGTTTTATTCCATGCAGCTCATCCACCGAGGCAACAACCCGTACTGCATTTACAGCTGGGAACCTGCTTTCGACAACGCGCAAGCCATCAGAATCGATTACTCCATATTTCTCATAACCTTCACCATACTTCCCTTCCTACTCCTCACCAGTCACTACTCGACCATAATCGTCTCCCTGTACCGACAGAAGATGCACTTGCACCTAGCACCGGAAGAGAGACAGCGAAGATCGAAGAGTAACCGGCGAATCACCTACATGTTAGTGACAGTTGTTGCTGTGTTTCTTCTGACCTGGACTCCGCTCAATATTTACGGGTTTTTGAGTGCGTTTATCTGGAGTTCCCATCGGCCCTGTGAAGGGAGACACCTCATATTCAGTGCCAAGTTCTTATCTGATAGCTATCCGGCTATAAATCCCATTATTTACTATTGTTTTAACGCGGCCTACCGTCAAGGCTTCCAGGAGCTGCTGTGTTTCCCCGTACGATGGCTGCCATGCTGTAGACGTTACCACACCCATCTGGTATTGGACGGAGAGAGCGGCAGCAGCACTGTGGGGCTCCGCCTCTCCCAACCAACCACACTGGTGTCTTTCCGTAGCAACAAAAGCAATAACTGGGGTCACTACCAAACACGACAAACAACTAGGTCCCGGGGGGGGGGGGGGTACAATGGCTATACGGGTAGGTGCTACCAAACGGGGTACTCATCTTTGAGATATCTGATATAGACCGAGGTATCTATTTCCGAAACATTTGATATAGAATGGGATATCTACTTCCGAGACACCTGATATAAAACAAGGTATCTATTTCCGTGACATCTGATATAGAACAGGCTACCCATATTCGAGATATCTGATATAGAACGGGGTATATATTTCCGAGACACCTGATATAGAACAGGGTATCTATTTCTGAGTAATCTGATATAGAACGTGGTACCCATTTTCGAGATAACTGATATAGAACAGTGTATCCATTTTCGAGATGATATAGGAGGGGTATCCATTTTCGAGATACCTGATATAGAACGGGGTATCCATTTTCAAGATATCTGACTGGGAGGGGTATCCATTTGAAAGATATTTCATTTAGGAATGGATATCCATTTTCGAGATAACTGATATAGAACGGGGTATCCATTTTCAAGATATCTGACTGGGAGGGGTATCCATTTGAAAGATATTTCATTTAGGAATGGATATCCATTTTCGAGATAGCTGATATAGAACGGGGTATCCATTTTCAAGATATCTGATATAGGAGGGGCATCCATTTTGAAGATATCTGATATAGGAGGGGTATCCATTTTCGGCCTGTCGGAGGATTTTTGAGTCGGTCACGTGGCTTTCGGAGAAGGACGGAAGTGGTAATCATGCCGTAATCATTTATATAAGTCACTGGGGGTGGGCTAGGGGATGTGTTGCATATTGAGTTGTTCCAACAAAAGTCCTTTATCTCCCCCACAGGAGATAAACAATGACTGCTCAATAAAACTATCCTCCTGTCGCAGCAAGGGAGAATAGTCTGCAGGTGGGCTAACTAGAATAAATGTTTAGAGAGCCCCGCGGCCAAGCTGTCACTAAATACGGCTACACTCAGGGCCCCTAATGATCACTAGCTCGACGAAATTCTTTGAATTTGTTTCATTATAGAAAATTTTAAATCGGGAGACATATGTCTTTTTTATAGCATATCCAAACACCATTGGGTTGAAATTTATATTTTATGTCTTTGTGTTAACCTAACAAAATTATAGCTGTGTAAGCTGGAAGAAAATGACACAAGCCGCAAAATTTTAGAGCCATAAAATTTACCCACGACTTAAGTCTTGGCATTTAACTTTGGAAGACGTGACAACTGTTATAGTTTACCTAATTGGGATATCACTCAGGGGCAGATTTGGGGAGGGGCGAAGGGGGTTCGCCCTCCCCCCTTTCTTTGGCAGTTTTGCAAGCATTTTACAAGAAAAACATTCAGTGAGATATACTTCTTTTGGAGCATATTTTCCCTTTTGGGGCCCTCCTTTTCCAGAATTTTGGGTATGCCCCCCCTCACGCCCACCCCACCCCTTTTCCAAATTTCTGGATCCGATCTACTGGTATCCCCTTCGAGCTAGGGTCTTCGATGCTTGTTCATTCACCTTTCCTCCCCCCTCACCCTTCCACATACACAAAAATTGTCAGGGGTTACGGACATAGAACTATAATATATGTTGAGATGAATCTTACTCTTCGTGCCGGGTCAAAACATCGAACTTAAGACGTGACGAACTAAATTGTAATTTGGGTCGACCCAATTTGAATTAGGTTAGACTGTTGGGTCAAACGCTGAACCTCTCGAGAACTTCATTCAACCGACTCGATCTTTCGACGTTTTTTCCGTCTGCACTAGACAAAAGAACGTCTCAATCTATCCAAATACATTCAGTGGAACTTAATTGAGACAAACGTCAATCCTTTCACGAATTAATTCGTAAAATTTAGTTTTTTGCGTCTGAAGTCCGACGTTTGACCCGTTAGACCTGTTCGACCGAAGCCTTCTCCACAGACAGCTTGGAAGCCATTTCCCCCCTCCATTGATCCCTTTAGTCTCAAGACCTCTTAGCGTTCCTTCACTATCATTAACCATCATTTAGTATCATTTGTCCAGTTCCTGCAGGAAAGACAGTGCCTCAACTGCCAGATTCGAAAGAAACCGTTTTATATGGACTTTTACAATAGCCACCTAAAAATAAAAGAAACTCTTAAGAGCAACACAATTAACGTCATTGTACGCGTGTTTGTTACTGCAACTCGGGGTTCTCTGTAGCCCGTTGTTACATGCGCAAATCTCCACTATACAGCAGAAACTGATATGGGACGGACCGTTTGATCTCGTGGGGGCGGGGGGGGGGGGGGTGG
>JANRMR010230358.1:0-17075 GCA_025434825.1 Bergia sp. 'catenularis'
TTTGCATACCCATCAGTTTAATCTTACGTGAATCTAGTGTTCTGTATGTAAACTGAGAAAAGTTTCAGTTTTTTTTTCTTATAAAAGTGAACTGTCTCGAGCACTACCATTGCAGTGAGAGGTCTGTTTTACTGTTCTGCAGAGTGGACTTAATACGAGATCCAGATATATTCCCACATTTATTGGCAAAATTTAACAATACCGTTACGTATTTGAACCTCCATAACGTACAAATGCCTACTTTGTTTAAGTGTGCTGAAGTCTATCAAAGTTTTTTCCTTCACTTTAAACAAATTACCCTGTTTTCGTATTATTAATAACTAATTTTAGATAACCGCTATTTATTTCCAAATTATTTTAGCTGTGTCACCGTGTAATCATTTTACGAAAGCCGTTTTTATCATTTTGTATTTTAACATATTTCATTCGTAAAACGAAATTATCATTACCGGTACAATTCAACTGATAATAACATTTATTTTAAATGTTTCGAAAAAGCTAAACCTTATTTAAGAAGGCCTTTTAAAACTCTCACTACAGAGCACAAGTCACGATTTTGGGAATGACTAACTGGGAAGCTTTGGTCTTCAAACCACACAAAAATGTTTTTCTGGACACTTAACAACTAACCAACATATTAGAGTGTAAAGTCAAAACACAGATTTAATGATCAGTGTTATTCAAAGTTATGGCCTTTCGCCAATACCTCCTGCTATGTCAAACACTTTCCAAGATACTGCCAGAGCTAAAGCATCTGCATTGTCCTGTGTGTCACCTTCTGCATACACGCGGACAATATCCTCAGTACCTGATGGACGCACGAAGGACCTGCCATGTTTGATCTCAACAACAAGCTTATCAATTGCCTCTTGGAGGCCTGCTGGAGCTACCACTTTCCTCTCAGCATCAGCAGTCTGAATGACTGTGCGATCTTTAACTGTGACTTTTCTCTGGCGATTAGGCAAGTCTTTGTAGGTGTGGTCCCAATCTTCGATTGTCCACCCTTTCTGATATAGGATTGCTTCACAAATGAGCATATCGGCAATGGCGTCTCCAACTGCTTCATTGATCAGATCAATCATACACAGCAACTCTTTGGTAATTTTATGCTTCTCTGAACCAGCCTCGGCTTCTTCATCATGTGCTGTCTGGATCTTACTCAAAGCATCTTCACTGAAGACCACCGTTCCGTGACCGTTAGCCTCAAAGTATACACCAATGTCAAAGTCTTGCGCTTTGTGGTGTACATACTTGACTCCCGTCTTCGCACACGCCACTGGAACTTTAAGTGTGTTTTGTACATAATCTGTTGCATTGCCGTTAGCATAAGCTGTCTGAACGATGCCAAGACCCTTTGCCAACTCAATTCCAGCCTTGTCAAGCTTTTCCTTGAAATAGCCAGTAATGAGCGTGGAAATCTTGTCACCATCAACCAAGTGGAACTTTTTCTCCTTATCAATGTAGAAATACATGACCCTATCAGCATCTCCGTCAAAAGTGACGCATTTGTCACATGGGTTGATAGCCATTCCATCGGGTACGCACTGCTTCAACTTGACATAATCTGCACCACATTTCTCATTCAGCTTCCCCAAGGAGCCATCATTGTACACAATCAATGGTAAAGCATCACCAAAATATTTCAGCAGCTTTTTTATCTGCAGTGCCCCCACACCATTAGCTCCATCAAGCTTGATCTCAACTGGTTTCTTTTTCTCTACAGACAGTGCTCGCAGCTGAAGGAAGGCTTTTGAAAGCTTCTCATAATAACCCTCCTCAGTTGATTTGCCATAGGCCTCTCCAGTGTTTTTACATCTGACAATGTAATGAAGCTGTGGAGTTGTCAAAATACCTGAAAAGAAACCTTCTATTAGCACACTAAGTTACACCTGGAAGATGACTTTAAAATATTTGATACCTATAGTACCCCAGGGAGTGACAGGGGGTGTGGATAATTCTTTTGGGTTTGAAAATCACAAATTTATTTTTGAATTGCAAGATTTTGGCTGGTATTTTTTTTATTTCTTTTAAACTAAAATATACAATTTCAGTTTTGACCAAGAGTAATAATTTTAACCAGGGTTCATACAATTTTCAGTTCAGGTGCTGAATTCAAGGACTTTTACACATTGTGTTTCAAGCTCTTTCAATGGTTTTTCCTCCAAATACACTAGCTTGAAAATAGACAAATTACAATAAAGCTTTCGCATGTGAAAAACAAGTATTTTGCTCTATTGAACAACTAATAATTGCTCTTTATGCTGTTGACCATTATTTTTAGCTTAAGAATTTCACTAGTCAGAGCAATACAGTCCTATTATCCCCCCCCCCCAGTCCAGGAACCCCAAAAAAGCACCCAGGCCAGATAGGGTTAATGCACCTATCAGTGTTAAGGAAGTGGGGCAGATACAGAGAATTTGAACAAATTCGTTCTCCTGAGGGTGGGAAATTTGTCCGGAAAACTTGTCCCCAGGGTCGGGCAATTTGAATGTGCATAGAAGAAGAAGCCTGGGACCAAGTTTGTTTTGCAGCATGAGGCAGTGAAGTTTCCGAGTTTTAGCAGGAGTTTAGGTGAGTAAGGTGAGAGTCTTTTACACTGTTTTTCTTTAAAAATTATTTTGGTGGGAGAGTGGAAGAAATTATACTTTATATAATATCTGGAAATTTTGGGTGGGGAAATTTGATCAAATTTGACCAAAATTTCCATCCCTAGGGTGGGGAATTAAAAAAAAATGCTGCAAAATGTCAAATGCCCCACATCTGCCCTGCCATCCCTTCTCCCCCCCCCCCCTCAGGCTTAACATTGATAGGTGCATAATGTTCTGCCCTGTAAGGAAAGGCAAAAAATGACTTTTGAAAGACACAGATTTTATTTCATACACACAAAAAGATGGGCCCCCTCCCCCTATTCCTACAGCTCTGTGGTACCGTAGTCTTGAATGAAGTTTTTCTTTATAACCATGTGTCTGGAATGGCATAATGAAAACCTCATATTATATAGTTTGAAAAGTCTGAAAATTATAAAAAAGATTTTGTGGCTGGATCAGGAATTCAGTAAGTAATGTTCCTGAGGGAGAGGGTGTAGGAGGTGACCCTACTCATAGATACTATTTATAGCATCCAGGTAAGTGCCACTATTGAAGGGATGGTCTTTGGCCTTTTGGTCTAGAAATAGAGTATATTTTATTTAGTCTGGGGCAGGGTATGGAATTTACATGTTGCACCTGGACTTTTGGGTAGCAATTTTTGGTGGCTGTATCAAAATTTAACCTGCTATCAACTTCTGGTCTGTATTAGGTTACAGTTTAGAGGAGCCAGCAGCTCATACCCACTGAGCATTCTAGAGAGTGCACCACCCCACCCACTGGGTTATACTGCCCACTGCTCAGTATCCCCTACCTTTGGGTATACACCTGATAGTTGGAGGTCAGGATGCTCATATTTTTAGAGACTGAAACTAGTAATTCAGCATTTTAGGGCTTGTTTACACAAAAGCTAAGTTTTCTAAATTGAGTAATTTAGGGGGAAAAGGCTCTTAACACAGTATACTAAAGAAAGTTCAGTTATTGATGAAATAGATAGCAAATTCCAAAAGTGGAGTTTGATCCCTTTAGTTTTGGAGTGATACACCAGGATTGGGTATTTCTCAGGGTAGTGCAGTCTCAAGGTGATGCCTTTTGGAGGTTATTTTTCCAAATTTACCGCTCGGACAACCAGTAAAGGATCCTCCCCCTCGAGTTTTGAGAAAACTACAAATTACTCTCCCCCTCCCTCACCGGGAGAATTTTCTTCCCATTTCTCACCATAATCTTGGTAGGTGCCATCAAGTGCCACAATTCCATCAACCAATGACTGCACAAACTGAGGTCCGCTTGGTCTCGTATCACGAGCAATCTCTACACTAGCAGCACAGCTCATGTCCAAGCCAATCTCCTTCACAACATCACCCAATGTGGCAACCAAATCGGCTGCGTTCGCAAGTTGAGTCGCGTACTTCTCCCAGGATTCCTCCAGCATCTCTCCGAAAGGATCCACGAGTTTCACTCCATTATCATCCACAGGATTATGTGAAGCGGTGACCACAACTCCGATTACTTTCCCAACTTTGGCTTTTGACCGCAGAACGGCGAGCAAACCCATTCGGAACATGACAGAATCCAGGCACGACGATTTGCCACGAAAGCCAGCTGTTCCATATGCGAACTTCATCGGAGGTTTTGGGTGTGCCTTGCTAGCTTCTGCAACCTTTTGGAACGCTGAATCCATGTCAAAACTTTGGAAGCGATCAAATGAAGAAATAGAACTATTCTGCACGCAAACAACGGATCGCCACGTTTCTCACTTTTTGACTTGACTTCCGCTTTGGATTACCCTTTTCGGGCCCAGTATTGGTCCTTTATTGGCAACGTATTAGACTCGGCAAGTGAATTGAAGACATACCACTGACAAGTGCCTTGTCGGAACGCGGGCTCTTCCTCTATCGCCGTTGATTTCAGCCATATTGTTTGGTCTGAAAAATACACAGGTAAATCGTGTTTTACCTTGGCCATCTCAGTATATTTCTTGTATATTGTCGTGTCTTCGGATTTACGACTGCCTATTTCTTCATTAGAACCAATTATTTTATGCTTGGTTGTGGTAAACATCGAATAAACACTACCAACGATTAGACTTGACATGCATGCATACTTTACTGGATTGTGCAGTGATTGCCTTGACTTTCACGTTTAGAAGCTTCTGATGACTCTGTTAAGAGCTGACTTTAAAGTGATACAGAAATAAATTTATGAATTGTCTCTCGCATAATAAACAAACTATTGCCCACATTGCTCGGTGAAATGAAGTGCTTGGATCATTTGTGGATAAATATAAACTTCGAATTCATCTTGCGATTGATGTTATAATTAAATACTGACTGCAGTTCTTTTGGCAGTACAGTATTAGTTCGGATCATTTTAGTTAACAAGCTGACTTTTGTTATCATTGCAGACATGGCGCCCACCGAGATGGCAGTAGGCCTCAAAAAAGGTCACAAAGTAACAAAGAACGTTCAAAAACCCAAACCTTCCAGGAGAAAGGGGGTAGGTTTTAAGCTGTTTATGTGTAGCAGTGTTGTTACTTTTTGTCATTCTAATTAATTTACTGAATGTGTAAGGCTCGACCTTCCAGAAGAAAGGAGGTATTTTTGTCTTTCCAATTAATTTTCTGAACGTGCAGGGTTCCACATTAATTAATTAAGCATTTTAGCTCACTGGCCCATAGGGCTGGTAAAATTCAACAGATACTGATCCAGCACGAAAGTGCACTGGCCCAATGTGAAAAATTTAACTATGACAAAAGTCACGTAAACATGCTGGCGGTGTGCACAGTCTCATCCTTGTTGATTTTACAAATGTTAAGTTAGTGTTGCCTGGGTTATGATTGCCCTTATGTTCACTTGGGGTTTTTTTTGTTCATCAAAAAATTGACCAGGTATTTTCTCATTGGCAGAATTCACAAAGTGATTTTTTAAAAGAGTTGCTGGCCACCACTTCAAAAGTTACTGGCCCAAAAGGGTGAAAAGTGCCTTGGATCCATCAAACCAGCATTAATGTGGTCATTACTGTTATGAGAATTTCTGAGATAAAATAATTATGCACTGTAACAGCTTGAAATTTGATTTAATGATGAAAGTTAGTATTTGTGCTGCTATCTGCACAGAAAGTTGATTAAACATTAATATTTTGTCAGTTATTCTTCTGTGAAGTATCTGCAGGACTGCAGAAAACCCCTGGCCCTGCACTGCAAGCTAACTGCCACTTGTCAAAAGAGACATGTTGACATGTATACAAGTTCCTTTATTCTACGATAAAGAAAGGCAGAGAGACTCTTTGACTGTGGAGTTAAACTTGCAAAGACTTCGTCATTCGTCTGAATCCCAGGGAAGGGGTCGTCATATGTGGAGCTCACTGTCCAGAAAGACAAAGACTTTGCAAAGACTTCATGCCTAAAGACAAAATAATATTACCAATCATGATCTACAGATATGCAAGGGTTTTAAAACAAGGTGTCACACATCGCAAGTGACATTTACTAGCCTCTTTTCCAATGCAACAGTTGCTCAGACTCCAGTTGCAGTCACATTGATAAGCCTTCAACTCCTATTCAGCTTGTTCCATCTCTTACTAGTTTGTCTTTTTGAATCCCCTGATATGTACATTTTGTGGTTAGATCACCACTGCCTCAACTGTCAGAGATTTTTATGTAAGGTCTTATTGAAGGATTGACAGAGTAGGCTTTGTAAGTGGCTGGGCTATCTTTGGCCTGCTTCTACCTTGTCTGATGGCAGACATAACAAAGTTGCTTGAGTAGAGCAAGTGGAATGAGTATAAGATGACTCATCCTACAACCTAAATTTGTTTCTTTATAGGCTAGTAACAAGAGGGTCAGGTTCATCAGGGATCTCGTCCGAGAGGTTACTGGTTTTGCCCCCTACGAAAAGCGTTGCATGGAATTGCTTAGAATAGGCAAGGACAAGAGAGCTCTCAAATTTGTGAAGAAAAGGGTAAGTGTATTTTAAATCAATGTTTCAGGAGTTACAGACTGCAGTATATAGACTACAGAGCTTGATGCTGTTCAAGGCTTTTTGTTACCTCCATATTGGAAAGATTGGTCTTGTTCCCTTTAACTTGTTGCAGTTATGCGTGGGTGTCAGTAGGGTTTTTTCAGATGCAAATTCAGGGAATTCTACTCAAATATACTGGAAAATGCAGTAGGTAAAGGTAGCCTTTATTTAACATCAATAGTTCCATCAGCTCCTAGAGCTGGTACTGACAGGGTGCACTTTACGCCCTCTCCCCCCCTCCCATGCTCCATTGTACAGGTATTTAAAGTTAAAGCTACACGGATCATTAAAAGGACTTTTTCACAGCTTTGTGCATGCTCAGGGATTTATTGACAAAATACCCGTTTCAAGCTAAAATACTTCTAAACAGGCACTGTTCAGATACCAATCTAAGTTTTCAAGAGGCAAATGCTGCAGATGGTCTATTTTAGAAGGCAATTAAGTTGGATTATATAATTATCACAATGTAATAAATTGTTTTAAAATGCTTAAAACCTTTGCATATGTGATCAACTACTGTCTTGTCAGTGGATTAAGATGTTTTCTTTTGAAATTGTTTTGACAAATAACAAAAATTAAACTTCTGAATAAACAAAAACCCATTGATTCAGCCATAATAATTATATCATCATCATCATCATCATCGTAAATTAAGTTCTTTGATGTTGAGATTGGAGGGTTAGTCATCCATTCCAAGAATTTATTCTACTTTAAAGGGCAAGTTTTGCCCAACATTTAAAATAAAGGCTCAAGACTTCCTCAATTTATTTCCACAGCTTGGAACCCACATACGTGGCAAGAGAAAGCGTGAAGAAATGCAAGGTGTGATTGCCGCCATGAGAAAGAAGCAACAAGATCATTAAAAACATTGTGAACAATAAAATCTGTGACATATTTCTCATGTTGTTGCTGTGTGTCTTTGTTATTTTGAAGGGTTCCACACAGTTAGTTTCACAATAATGTAATCGGAACATCTGTTAATGTACATCATTCCTGGGTACACTGTCTGAAACTTGAAAGGATGAATTCAAATAGCTTCTGTCCACCCCAAGGAATGCACTAACTCACAAAGATGTTTTCAGGCCAATGAAAATTGCTAGCTGGCAGAAAAGTTTAAAAGCCATTAGCCTACTCGCCAGCTCTCCTGTGGGTTTACTCAAAAACCTTTATTTTGGGGTTTGGGGATTCCTGTGGCAATTTGGCATGCCATGGGAATCCCAAAACCCCCAAATAAACATTTTTTGAACAACAGCTAACTGGCTAAAAAATTGTGGAACATAAGTGTTGGGAAATTCTTTTCAAAAAGGCAACTTCAACACCAAATGTGATTAAAAAAGACAAGCGTTTTACAGCTGCTAAATAATAGCACCATTTATGATATGTATGACCTGTTATGATCAGAAAGAACAAAGTTAATTAGGCCTGTTGGCTGGGGTTAAAGTCTCCCCCAAAACTTTTTTTGGTCCACAGATTATTTGTGAAAAGCATACTCTCTTCCATAGCCTGCATCACAGACTTTATTTTCCAGAGTACTTGGGCAAAATGTATACCCTTTTTCCAGACAAAAGTGGCCTTAAAAACATTCCTTTAAAGGGTGGTACAAACTTGTATAGTCAATTTGAAAACATACTTTTTCTTTTTAATTTTCTGTAAACCGAAGAATTTAGCACAAACCAAGTGATATTAGTTTAAAATAGGAGGATTTGAAAACTTACTTCCAGTTAGCATCTGTTGTTTTGCAAATGGCCATTTTTTCAATAAGGCATTATTGATGGTGACAGCCTGATAGCCATCAGTTGGGGAGCCAATCAAAACATAATGGGAAGGAAGGAGTCTCGAAGTAATTAGTTGACCAATGAAAACACTTCTGAACCATTCCTTGTGAAACATTACTTGAAAATCCCTTTATTGCATCTTGAACACTCCTGGAATTTCACATTGAAGATCTACACCAACCACTATTTCATTTTTCATTTATTTTGCCATAAACCACTTGAAGATGTACAATTATCAAGGCATATACATAATGAGTTTCCAACTATGCAAGTGCTTGATTTAAAGTACTGTACAATGAGTCACACCACCCCCCTCCCCCTTCCTCCACCACAATTTCAGAGCACTGCTGCCTCAGAAGTGAAAACTTGAAATAAAAGTTTAAAAAAACATTAAGTCAGTCTTAGGAGCCTCGCAAGTTTATGTGCTGATAAAACAATAACTAATGATCAACTTCGTGAAGAATGTGTTGGAGACAAAACTGATCCTTTTTATTTTTCTCACCTATTCCCACAAAATTTGATCAAAAATCCTACCATAATTAAATTGGTGCTGACTACCAGTAATTTTCAAGAGCTGTGATGTTTGACAACACCACATCCAACATTTCTAATCAAGAGGTACCAAATTTTAATTTTTTTGAACCATTAGTTGAGAAATTTGCCAGCCCTGGTATAATACAAAAACTACAATCTGATCTGTTCTCATAATGATGTATTACCAAGTGACAGAAATGGTATGTACATGAACTTATAGTAAGTTTTAAAATGATAATTAATATAAAAGTTATTTATTAAAATAGCTTGCAAATTGCATGTATCTTTACAAATCATTGTGACAAAATTGAATTTCATGATTGTATCTTTACAAATTGTAGTGAAAATTACATATAAATATATCCTAAATTTGTGTAGCAGTATTGATATGATAAATGTATAAATCAATATGTAAATATTATGAATATAAAAATTTCATATTAAAATTGGAGAAACTTAGTGAATTTCATTTTTTTATTTGATTTTAGAGAAGCCACCACTTAATGGTGACTCGTCCATTTTATGATATAAAGTCCAGTTTCGACCAATTCAATTACAGGCTATTTTTTCAGGTCACATTTCCTATGGGTTTTGGCCATCAACCCCTTGTTAAGTATATATTATGCTCAGAAATTAAGACAAGATGATCCCATTCTTAATTAATGTTGAAAATAATATTCACTGAACATATACTTTTGAAAGAAAAAGTTCAAACTGGTTGACCCTGCCTCTTGTGGCTTTTCCAAAATTTCATTATGTCAGGGAAAATATTTACAACATGTCAAAAATGATTTTCAAATTGAATTCAATTTGTTTTCAAAAATCACCTCAAATCATCTTTGGCAATGTCAACATCTGAAATATAAGCAAAATATGGCAGATCTTCTAAGGTTACCATGTAACTGAACCATTTTCCCTCTTTCACAACAAGGACTTGTTTTGACCTAAACTCCTCACGCCATTTCCCTCTGGGAAGGTAAATCTTGTGTTTACCTTTGTTTTGTTTCACAGAAGTCAAGACTGGTGCAACAAGATATACACTTCCAACTAGGAACTCTGAATCAATTATTTGAGCTGTTTGGTCATCTGGTGCAATCCACCATATTGGTCGTATAATTCCTGCCCCTGTCTCATTAACTTCTCTTGCAATTTTGATAAGAACATCTGAAATCCCTGCTCTGAGAGTTATCATTTTCATAGCAATATTCACAGTCTCATTGTCATAATCCCAAGGTGTTAAAGAAAACTGCAAAGATGGCAGGAAAACATTTGCTTATAGCCAACGAATGTAAAGTTCTTTTTCTGGTTTTGCAGAGCACAATGTGTTATCATTTACATTGCAATATGCATTCCCACCGACCATATCTGGCAATACAAATGGATATCCCAAAATTCCAAATGTCAATGCAGTGGGTATCAATGAGCCTAGACCATTGTTCTCATCCCATCTTGAATCCTTATCTAACATCCGAACAAACTGTCCTAAACTTTGAGTCTGGTAACCAACTCTAACTTCAACCAACGGATCAAATGATGCAGCCATTTTAGCATATTCAGTGCTGTAGTATGCAGGGTTAAAATTTGGGATATTTGCCAAGTCATAGCCTCTCGGAAGGTAGGTCAGTTCTCCTGCATCAAATTTAAAGGAATCAAAACCATAATTAAGTTTAAAAGTTTTGAGTCTCCCTGTAAACCAAGCCTGTGCAGCACTATTAGTGGTATCCAGAATGGCAGCAGCTCCATTCCACCACTTCACAATCCCGATAACATCTTTTTGTTTCACCCAGTATTTCATTCCTGATTGAAATGCTTTGGAGTCTGTGTTTGCAAACGGGTGAACCCACAGTGTCACTCGGAATCCTGCTGTGTGGAGCTGATCAATCAACTGTTTTGGATTTGAAAACCTCACAGGATCAAAATCAAAATCTCCATACTTTGTGGAGTAAGAGTCATCAATTTGGATCTGACTACGAGGAAACCCATATTGTTGAATCTGCTTTGCATAGTCAAGTACAACACTTTGATTGATTGCTTTCTTGTGCCTGGCCCAAGTAGACCAAATTGGCTGTCTGATCATGCGCACATCTGGAATATCAACCGGAAGTTGGAGATACCGTTTCATCACATGGGCATGCACGTCCTTTGCATGTTTGCCACTGCACAAGCGGTACGTGATATGATGCAGGCTAACGCTTGTTGGAAATCCTAGTCTATCAGCCCTGAGGCAGAACCTCCCATCACCCCCCTGGTTCCAGCTAACGTGAAGAGGCACAGAGTCGTTCACTAGTATTGCAATTCCCTTGGAGTTCAACCAATATCGTTCCAACACCGAACCATATGCAGTGTCATTCTTTGCTTGCAAGTAGTCCATTGGTAAAAACGGCCTCATTTTAAGCTCTGCTTTTTCCAAGGGCCAAACCTGTTTCAAAATCTCGGCACCACCGTACCAATGCGAGCCCCTCAGCTGATAACAGTCGATAAACGTAGACAAGTCGCTGTTCCCAACTTCCCATTTCAGAGCAAAGCAGCGATTGGAGTCTCGCCAGACACGCAAAGTCACGGTGTTTTCCCATTCATAGAACAGTGAGTCTCTTCTGATCTTTTTCTTGTATAAAGAACGGCCAAACGACCTCCCAAGAGATCCACGAAGCCCTTCTACACCGCGAGAGTTCTTCATAATCAATAATCCTGCATTTGGATCAAACTTCAAAAGGTTGATCTGGTCAAAATTATCCTTTGCGAAGAGGAGTCCGCCAGTTAGCACAACCGCAAATATTGCAACTCCCAAGAAAGTAACAAAAACTATCATGCATATTCTTGATCTCCTCTGAGCCTTTGCTGCTTTAACTAAGCCGCTCACGTCGGTTGGAGCAGTGTCTACATTAAATTTTTCAGTTGGAGTAGTTGTAGTACTGCGCATTCCAGCTGCCTCGGACGCCATCACGGAATGCTGAGGAATGTTGTTTTCGATGAGCGCGGGCTCGCACAGTCCCAATTACCCCACATGGCACCAGTACCCCGGTCACGACCACGCCCCACCATTTCCATGGAATAAAACTCTCATCCCTTCATTCAAGCATTATACTTCTTTTGTAAACATACAATTTAAGATGTATATTTTAAGCTTATTCTAAGTTTTATTTCAGATGATCGGCCTGATGTCGCATAAAACTAAAGACGCGAAAAATCGATAAGTTATCAGATAAGCGCGCCTTCTCACACCTGTCTTTCACTTCATTTGATTTTCACTTTCATCATCACACTTGCACATGTGTACTGAAGCAAAACGTTGTCTTTGAGTATGTTAGCTTCTAAAAGACGTCTATATGAAGTATATGGAAAAGGCTGGCGCATTCTAACGCAAAGACCGCTGGGAAAAAATACGTCATTGTGCCTATGGCTTTTCCCTGCCATAAAAATACCATTGCCTTTTTGTCGTTTTATATAACAACAGAAACGTCTAGCAGGCTGCATTGCTGTGCAACGGTATTTGTTCTAATAATCCTGGACGGCCAAGAGATTACTGCCGCTGGACAAAAGACGCCAAGACATTCGTGACCAGTGGACAGCAGCTATTGGCCATTTACTCATTGCCATTGGACATCTTAAGTCATTACCAAAATTCCGTTTCTTTCATCGGCTCATTTTGAGTAGAGCTGCTTCGGCTACCAGTCTTTCGAGATACACGCTAGGACCGCTGGAATTGTCAGTGAGGGCATATGTAAGAGACGGAGAGAGTTCAATGCAAAAGCTTTTTACGTACTATTTTTCCAAGCAAATGCGCAATGCCTGCAACGCCGGTGATTCAGCGTGAATTCGGAAGCCGAAGCAAATATGCCGATGCCGATGCCGATGGCCGATCAAACTTGTCAAACTTTGATAAAACCAGAAGATCTAGCAGACCGATAGCCGTTCGCAGCTCTGAAACAAACTCTGATTCTAAACAAACACTAACACCTTCGTCAAGCTTTAGACCCAGAAGGAGAACAACAGCTCAAGGGAAAAGAAGCAGTCAGGATTCAATTTCGCGAACAGGCTGGACTTTGAACTGTTCTTCGAATTCGAAATTCGAGTCTGAAAGTCACGCACGAACAACGAAAAATAATAACGCAAGGTCAAGTGCAAGGAGAAGCGCGAGTAAAGCAAAAAGTAGTTTTAGTTCTGGGGAGTTGACAAACGCGGAATTAACTGAATCACTCAGGTGTGTGATTTATTATTTCACTGACAGTGATAGTGATACTTTTCTTTGGACTCGCATATAAAACAAAAGAACAAAATTTTTCGCCACAATTGGGAAATGCCTTTCATGTTTAGAATGTATATTGTCTTTGTCTGCTTCGCTTATTGCATGTGATTTTACCAGTAGCCTTGATGCTTTTTGCAAGTAAAAACCATTTGTGTATGAGTTTTTGTTCTATATTTGATTATTTCGCCCGCGCCGCCATCTTGAACATCGTCAGCTCTGATTCGTCGGAAAGTGCCGGGGATAACTTCGTATTTCCGACCACTTCCGACTCATTGTCGCGCATTCTCGCGTGATCGCACGTGCTCTTATCCTTGTATCCATATATGGGCTGTACATTTTCAAGACAGCCATTTTGTTCTATTGTTTCTATGCATTTTGTAGAAGTGATTTGATGAGGAAATTGTACTAGAGACAGTCTCTTTAAGATGGATGAGAAACAACGATTTGAGTGTCCAAACCTTCCTAGAGGTTGGATGCGGGAAATTGTGATGAGAAAGTCTGGTTTATCGGCAGGAAGGAGTGACGTTTACTATTACAGGTACAGGGTTTGGCACAAGCCGACAAGGTTGTCTTGTCGGTCAAATTTATAGCCCGACCAAAATCTTGTCAAACGTAAACTTTTAAGTATGGCTGTTTGAAGTAGACGTTGTATCTTGTGAAGGATCAAACCTTAAAGTTGATAATCTCAACCTTGTGCCTGGCAGTGGCTATGACAAGCATATACTATTAACTTTTGGATTCCGGATTGGAGTCAAAGATGGCACCGTGCCAATGTCTTTTAATTTATGGTCTATCATTTTATTTTTAGCCAATATGACTAAAATTTACATGTTAACCCCATACTGCCTGTTTTTATTTCAGAGACTGTTGACCAAGTCAGCGAGTAATGATAATTATGTATCACATTGTTACATGAACTTGAAATTAGGCTGATGATTACTAAGACTAGTTTTCATATATTACTAATACTTACTTAAGGAAAATCCCTAATGATCAGCAATTTCGACTTTTCCCAACTACACTGACTTTTGAGAATGTAATACATCATCTGGGATGAATTGGGGAAAATATTATGTTAACATGTACCTGATCTTCTTGATCATTCCTGGTTTTCATGTATTGGAAGAATTTTTGACAATCAGTGATTCAGTAAACAGCAAAATCAGTGACTGTCTTGGATTATCCCACCATATGAAAACCAGGCTTAAGGGTTTGCATCAGGTAGTTTAAACTTAATCTTTCACCACCAAATTTCAAAACCTAAATATCAATGTTTTTGCTGTGTTTTTTATATAAAAAAGCTGAATGTAACAGTTGATGAACTTTCATGTTGTGGGGCTCAAAAAACACTTGCAGATGCTGATAAAAACCTGGCATTATAGAGAATATATCAGTGGGAAACTCAAAAAGGTTTGAACTGAAAATTGTGAGACATGACAAAAGACTGAGTCAACACGCCTGGGACATTAGGTTGCTTATCATTAATTTGACAGACTGAGTCTGTTGTGATGAAGGGCTAACACTTGAAACGTCAGCTTCACACCAAATCTTAAGCAAAAAAATATGGTATCATGCCATATTGATCAGAGTACTTATTTGGCTTATCTATCCATCCAGAGAAAACAAAAACTTTTGGTCTTTAACCATTTCAACCCCATGCACAACTTGTGATATGTTGTTAAATTCTCCTTAACTATATCTATACCCTTTCTTAAAACATTGGGAGAATTTCACTGTTCATATCAAATAGTTTGCTGAATGTGATCACATCAGGACTTTATTCTCACAATCAAACATCACTTTGTATTGATGTTGTAACTAGGAGAATATATAACTGCGTTGATAAACTGGGGCTGAAAGGGTTAAGTGAATAGTACTGTTTGGCCATTAAAGAGTCCAGTAATGTTGTCTTTTCAAATGAGTGGGACCCTGTTCATTTTAAATTTTTGGATTCAATTGTTTGCTGGGTGCCCAAAATCAAACTCCAAACTAGAGATTTGTTTTTGAAGGTCACATAGTCATGGAAACATTGACAAGTGGTAACAAGATTTTGGCATTACATCAGTTCTGTTGTTACAATTAAGTAAATGTGGCTGTTACTTAGGCTGCGTTCACACTTGGTGCCCGAGTATGGTTCCCGAGTACGATTCTTGCTGAGCACTAATGTGAACACACCTTTTTTCAAGTACCCACACCAGAGTTCAGGCACGGTGGCCGTGCCCGAGTACAAGGTCTTGACTTTGTATTCGGGGACTGAAGTGGGCATCTACATATTAGGTACCTGTACCCAGTGACTGGATACAACACCATTTTGTGTCAGTGCCCAGGCACTAGTGCTGAGGCACCAAGTGTGAATGCAGCCTTAAATACCTGGTGTATTACGATTAATAGATTTTTGCATTGTCTTTCACAGTCCCGATGGAAAGAAAATCCGGTCAAAACCACAGCTGGAAAAAGTTCTTGGAGATGATTTTGATTTGTCAAACTTTGAATTTCGTAGTGGAACCTTCACAAGACGAAGCAAGAGAAAGACCAATCAAAATGGTGGAAATGAACTTTTGTACAGCAGAGATTTTAGCACTAGTGTGCTTCCACAACCAATTCGCCAGTCCACCAAATCATTTTCTAAGCAACCAGTCACTTACTTCCCTTCTAGTGTTGGGAATGATGCAAAAAGACCAAAAACAGACACTGATGCGAGAGTTGAGAAAGATAAACCAAACCAGATATTTTGGCAAAAAAGGTTGCAGAATTTAAGAGCAACAAATGGTAAAGACGACATGGTCATTGAGGATTTTTCACTACCAAGTGGAATTAAGATGGTCGGACCTGGTATTGATTCAAAATCCATGATTCATTCTCTTGTTACGACACTACAGCTTAAAGGAAGTGTAAAAGGACAGAATATGTCTCTAGTGGCTTTGGAGAAGCATCCAGAAGTGTGGTTAAATGCAGAGCAACCCCCTTGTGCTCCATTTGTCATCAGTGAGAGTGACATTAGAAAGCAAGAAGAGAAAGTCCAGAAGTTGAGAAGACGCCTTGCAGAGGCACTTGTAGACTATGAGAACTTAAAGAGAATTGTTATACAACAAGCATGAAATGACTACAGTTCTTGTGTAGAGGGATAGGATATGTCTCTGGTGACCGAAGAGAAATATCCAGAAGTGCCATTAAATGTTGAGCCGCCCAAATTTGCACCATTTCCTATCGATGTGAGTGACATTAGGAAGTAAGAAGAGAAAGTCCAGAAATTGGGACAATGTCTTGCAGAGAATTAAAGAGAATTGTCAATGATACAACAAGGGTGAGAATACTATCTCCCTTGTGTTATTTAAAACTGTCATCCATCTTGTTCAGGTTGATATCCGATGCTACAGCACTGCTATGTGAAGATAAGGATAATTTTGTACCAAATTGAAAATGGACAAACAAAAATATTTTCTGGTTAAATAAGGAAAGTTTTTAATAAATTGGCATGAAGGTTTAGAGGAAATCTTGTTTATTGTAAGAATATATATGATTTTGTGGATGTTTCAGAAAAATATTCAGACACTTGAAATTTAAAACAGTGACACTCGATGCTTGTCTCATCAGTTAATAAGTACTCCTCACTATATAAAAAGATTGCTGTAGTAAAGCAACTTGAATTGAGAACAAAACAACAGCTAAGCTTGACAACAGTTATCTACAACAACATTTGGTTTTGAACTGCTATAGGATCCTAAGTGATTATTCTGTCATGGTGCCATTCGTGGTTGGAAATGCAGGGTGTTCACCATTCCTATTTTTTTTAAGAAGAACTCTTGAGTAGTATACTGGGTACAACATAATATTATGTACTTTGCAGTTTCCCTCTAGACTACAAGTGTGTGATTTAAAGGCTTAGTCTGACAGTTGCAAACATTTATATCTGAAT
>JANRMR010230469.1:0-17072 GCA_025434825.1 Bergia sp. 'catenularis'
GTTAGGTTTAAGGGAGGGGTGGGTGGGTCATTGTCCAGAAACTGCCATTAATCCCTGATTTAAACTTGCAGAGTGTGTATGGCAATGTAAGTCGAGTGCTGGAGGTAGCAGAAAAACTCAGCGAGGCTGGCCATTATGAGTCCGACAAGATTGAAGAAATAGCAGAGGCTGTGGACAAAGAGTGGAAATCATTTGATATGGATATCAACCAGCGCAGCTCACTGTTAACATGCTCTGTGGCCTACCACAAACACAGCGAAGAGGTGAGGGGTTGACATTAGACTTTTTGGGGGGAGGGGTCGAGGTGAGAGGCATTGGGGAAAAGGGGGGAAAGGTGAGTTTTGATAAAGAAAAAGCCCAGCCAGGCAATACGGAAAGCTAGATATTGTACAGTCATTAATCGGATGATAGCTGTCTCAATATGGATACAAATTTTATTTCCATGGAAATTACTCATCCGCAGTAAAAGTGTAACTTCTTTTATTATCCCATAAAATTGTAATTAAATGTCACAGGTCGTTTTTTTAAAAAAAAAATCTAAAAGATATCCTCCTACAGAAAAACACGAGAGCTGATAAACGAATTCCACAAAACTCGGGCAAAAGCTCACTTGTTTAGGAATATTTTCGTTGATCAATCGTATTTGATGGGTTTGTTGCCTGTGCGTGGAGAGATGACAGAATTTCTGCACAATTATTTTTTAAGCATTTTGGCAGTGCTCGATATTTTTTTTCTGCGTTTGATTTTTGTTTAACTTGTTTCTAGTTTGTTTATACATAATTATTTTATTCTTTTTAACTTCTTCTTTAAAATAGAGATTCATTTTACGTATAATAAATGACAGTACAAGCCTTTGAATACTGTAAAAAATTGTACCGAAAGTGCCTTTGATGAGAAGTCTACGCAAATTAATTAACTTATGTCCAGTTGGGGCACGCTTCCTAGAAATCTGTCAGGTGATATATTTTGTAGTACCAGGTTTTCACAAAGGCTATGGAAGTCGATTTGTAACATGTTAAAATGACCTTTACTCTGAAGCTTCCCTTAGAACATATGATATTTCTGAGATAGTGTTTATGAAGATACTTTCGAGTAATTTTCTGCTTTCTGGAAAAATCAGGAACAAAGACTGGACAAAATCCGTACGAACCCTGAAAATGTGTGAAGGAAAACACTACGTACCGGATATTTCACTTGGTTTTTATTTGATATAATTCACGGAACTACGCTTTTGCTAAATTCAATAATTTGAACCTTTAACCAAGTTGGGAATAAAAATTCATCGAGCACAGTTATTTACGTCTTTTAGGTCAGGCTAGAGAGTATAGTAAGACCCACACTGGGGTGGGATTTTGGTCGGACAGAAGAGCTCCCATACTCTACCTGAGTGGGTTTCGACTCATGAATCTAAACAATGTAATTTTGGCCGAATGGATGTCGACGTTTTTTGAGAAAACCAAGAAATCCCTGTCTCATGTATTTTGATGCGTGCTTTGATAAAATCATGTATATTCGGTCGTATTTTGTTGTAGTGACTTCTACATTAATTGAGAATTGAGGGAACACACTTTGAATGGAACTTGACCTGGTTCAATATGTTTAGACAAGTTTGTTTTATTTCTTCGAATAAAAACGGTTGATTTAATTTTTTGCCACTGGCGGTTTTAGCAACTGTTGTACATTATTCGTGAAGAGGCGGATGTCACTGAGAAATAGTTTTACTGTAACTTTATCTTTTAGGCCAAATATAGACTCTATCTACCTGGCTGTTCTAATTTAAAAGACAATTAGAATCGGCCCTTATTGAAATTGAAACAGAGTCCCGTGTGGTATGCGATGTTAAGACCTCTGGTATCTTATCTCTGCTTTGATAAGATTACAGATCTGCAGCTTAAATCAAACTTGTCTTCTGTAGCTATTTCTATCAAAGTTAGCGGAAAAAATGGTTTAATTGCTTGTAATGAACTTTGAACAAGAGTTTACAAGAGTCAATAAATGGTTACCAATGGAATTAGTGATGAATTCTGCATTCACCCAGAAACATGAACTCGAAATTAAAATTCTTGCTTCCGGTAATTCAATTTTGCTCCAAGGGAGAACGTACGTGGGTAAATTATGCAAATTTGTATCGGTCTGAAGTAATCTGAGATAGATCAACAGGCTGAAGGTGTATATTGACTTTTTTGGGGTTGTTATTTCTCTGTAGTTCCTAGCCTGCGTGAAATATTGGAAGGATCAGCTGGATAATATAGAATACGAATCAGTCCACGATGTAAATACAGTGGAAGGAATATTACTGGATCACAATCGACTGAAGCAAGAGATCGAAGATTGTTTTGTTGCTGTGAGCTCGGACAGTAAAGCGCTTCTCAACGAGTTACAGAAGCCGCCGGTGGCTTATGATGAACAATTTTTGAAGTCCCCCGAGTACTCGGAAGCAGCATCTCACGTCATGGATATATACTTGGACGTTCATGAGCACCATCGACAGCTCAGGAAAATGTGGGACAAGCGACGGGAGAGTTTGAAGGAGCATCTGCATCTCTGTATGTTCGACCAGGACAGCAAACAGGTAAATATGAGGTACCGTGACACCCACAAATTGGCTCAGTTAAATGTGTACCTTATGGGTTTTGTAAGGCCTGTCTGCATTACGACCAAGCATTTGGTTTGGTTATCAAATAATTATGGGATACGAGATATGTTGGAAAATGTTGTATGGGGTGCGCGACTGTACGTGCAATTTTCCCCAGGTCACGTGATGATTCATTAGCAGTTCAGGAAATTGATCATTTGATTTTGAGTTCGCGTTGCACAGGACAAAATACACACCATTTTGTACAGTAAGAACTTTATATAAGAACCTGTTAAACTTAATACTGGAATAATGGTCTTAATTTCGTAACAAATGTTTAGATACTAGTAAGGTGAATTTTAAGATCCTAATACTAGTAATATTCTTATTTTTCGTTATATATATGATATATCACATACATAAAAAATTCTTGAGTCTCACCCTAGAAAGCGCTTGTTCTTGTTCTTGTATTTGGGCTTTTACTTTATCAGAGCAACTGTTTTTCGTCGTAAAGATCGGTGCGCGAAACGAACGAACATTTTGCTGCCAATCCAAGCACTAATACAGTTAATGTTCAGTTGCATCACTCCATCGTTTTGCACGTCTGTGAAATAGCTGTGATTCATTTTTCTTGTTTTTCATGAAGTCCAATAATATCCTGGCTGTACATCCGCAAGAGTACTCTCAAACCGTTGTCTGCAAACTCCAACAAACCTTAAGTTTGTCGTTTGTGAATTTCGCCATTCTCTTCAGTTTTCTAAGAAACAAAGAACACTTCATATCAATAGTTTTTCACGTTGTTTTTAAAATGCGTTTTTATAAACAAGTTCAAAAGCCGTGGTAACTTTTGTTACTGTACCGCAACAAAAATATTGAATTGAAACTGTTTGCATATTTGATCACATTTTGAGGGCAGGTCGGAGGCGTTTTTCTGAGTATTGCAGCAGTTTTCTTGCTGATGTGGTTCAATTTTATATTTTGAGTTTCAGTTGTTTGAAGTGCAAATTGAAGCACAGAACAAGGCTTGAACAAGCGATACACGAGTGAGGGTTTGGACACAAGAGTTTGTTACAAAGGGTGAATTTCTAAAGCCGACCAATTATTTTACGCATTGCTATAAATCTTTAATCTTGCAAACGATTGAACTCGAATGCACTGGAATGAACTAGCTATAAACAGTGAGCATAGTGACACTGCATCCTCTTGTGAAAGATAAACATTGGAGCTCAAGAAACTTTTTGGTTGTGAGTTTTTGAACGCTTTTCGCTGTTTTACTTGTCTCCGAGAATTTACGCTTGAAATGGTAAATACAGGATATGTTGTCTGGATTCAACGATAGATAATTCTGGCTGCAGCCAATGAGAGCACGGGGCTTAATTGAATACAGTGTTCGGTTTGCATGGCAGGAGTAAACTCGTTCAGGTATTCTCACCATTTCACCTGCCTTCAGTATCGAGTGTTTGCTACTCGAGTTAGTTATCGATGACAAAAAAAAGAGGAATTCCCAATGCACGAGGAAACACTGAGATTAACGCCTTATCCCTGCAGAACAAACCCGTTCTTTCGCTATTGGATAGGAAAAATGGTAAGGTTGAAAATCAACTGTTGATTCAGTTTTGATAACAAGCACGCGCCTTGACAATCGGTCCTTGGAGTTGAAATTCGCATTCATTTACGTGACAAAACGTGACAGATTCGACCGAGAGAAGCATAGCAATCTTCAGTGACAGTTTTTCTGATTTTTGTGTATGTAAATCGTATGAAAAGTTTGCCGTAAGTGACATCTTTGAAAGGAGCGGTATCTGATTGAATTGTTTTTATCGAAATATCCATTATAAAAATGACCGGACTCGTAATATTAAAAAACCACCATGCTTGTTGAAATTGTAAATATCTAAGGGCCAAAGTAAGTTGCCTAGAAATAAACAGTTCGGCGAGATCTTTATCTGTTTTGGAAGTAGTCAAAGAGGTTTGTGGATTGTACAATTTTATTTGCACTTGAAATTATCGTTCTAGCGTCAGTCTTTGACACAAAAAACACTATGCTATTGTAAACACTCCACAAGTTGCCGAGTAACTCTGTTCATTAGATTTTGCTTTTAATGGCGTCGATATCCAGGGAGGCCAGAGCGTATATCATTTCACATTTGATGAAAGTGTCTTATCATTTATTCAAGATGAAAACAGAGATACAAGATGAGTTCTTGTATAAAGAAAGCCATAAAAACTTTCAATTTTGAATCTGCTCATAGCTTCTCTTTGTTATGTTTTATTCATGTTCTACTGTTCATTGTTTCCCTTCAAAATGTTTATGTTTGTTTTCTGGTCACAATATTTCTGTGTTTTGTGGTAAGCGGAGTTCTGTTTTCTGAGCTTGAGAAATTACAACAGTTGTTTTTCTTTGTTCGTTGGTTAGAATTTTATCACATGGTATGACTGGTAGAAAACGCAAGTCAAAGTCGCGACGAAGCGTTGATCAATGCTCGAGTCCTCAGACGAACAATATCTTCACGCTGTGAACAATTTTGGATCAATTCATCAGTCAAGAATATTGATGAAGTTTCTTCTATTTTTCTTTAACAAGCGCTAATACATTAAAACCTTCATTTCATTATTCGTCCTTTCTCTCCTTTACTAAAGAAATGTCAGACAGAAAGTTATTGCGTGAACTCGTGTAACTTAACCTAGCCAATATTTGTCATTAGTTTGATTTCGCCATCGATGTACTGCGCAACAGGTGTCTGCTCGAGAGGATAACACCAAGCAACGAGATTTTCACTCGAGTACATGTAACAGATATAAGTTGATGTGTGTATGCAAATTGTATGTTATGCGGTTTGGTTGGCTTGGGCTGCTGAAAACCCATGGAAAAGCACTTGATGGACTTTTAGTCTCAATTTTTATCCATACAAAATTCTCATTGGTTCTTTTTACTTGTAAATCAGTAAGTTTGAGCCTTTTAGAGCTGTTCGCGTTTAATCTGCTTTAATAAACGACCCGTCAAGTTTGGGTTTTTAGCACTTTGTCTGAAGGAAATGAAATGCTGATGCTTTCGAGTTTCGTCAATGGCCTTGACTGTCAAGGCCAGGTGTTTTGGTTAAGTTTTAATTTTTAATGGCGTTTTCATTGTATGGGCAAATACCAGTTTTTGTTCGGCTGTCATTGGAGGTTCGGCAATAACAGATATCCCCGTGTGAATAAAATTACAGGAGGACAAAATGGCTGCTTGGCAGGAGAAACTAACCGTAGTACCAAAGTACCAAGAAGTCGTTGCGACTTTAATATTGCTACAAAATCTCTCGCCATTGATTTGCCCTTTCTCTTTTGTGTCAACGTGAACGGCAGAAAGTTATGCCGCGGTTGGAAATCTCTTTTTTCACTTTCAAACAAGCATAGACCCTCAAGATGTCATTCAAGATGGTAAGTTTTTGCAGTTCTTCGATAGGGAAGAAAGAATTTTGAGAAAAGAAATAGTGTAAAAGTTTAAACTATTTCCTAGGGGAAAAACGTTGAGATGCGTCCCATCGGAAAGGGTGGAGAATTTTGTGTGTGTTGTTTTACCGGTGAAACAAGCTAGTAAACAGATGCATCACTGCAAGAAAATCATGAAGAGCGAGGTTATACGCGAAGCGGCTTTCAACAGCCAATTGCGTGGAAGGCTGGTTTGGTTGGCGGTGGAGATAAATTGCTCGATACGGCCACTAATCCAGTCTTTAAGACGCTACAACTGTCGACTCGCTGCGACTTGGACTGGCTTTAGCAATTGTTTAACATAATCTATCCTCGACTCTAAGTTGGAACTGTTGTTTTCCTTTGGCCTTGGGATTATTTACATTTAAACCACACGAAACCAACGATTGTGTATTGGATGGGGATTTCTCGAATGTTTCAGGTAACTCTCAGTTTCGAATCTATTTTGCGTGTTCGGTCCCTTTGTTGTTGCAATTCGTGTCAGCTGCAAATTACTAAATGTCAAACTTTCCTCTTAGTTTGGTTTAGTGGCCAGTTCCATCATCGTAATTCTTGCGTAATTACTTTTTTCGTGTCTTACTTTTTTTGTGTCTGTCACGATTTCACTCGCACTATTCACAGATCGAAGAAGTTTACACAATTCGCACCTTCTCTGATTTTGTTTGCAGTGTTATATCTGTGATTATTGGCGTGGAGTCACGCACGAGATGCGCGTTTTGTACACCTCAGATGAATAGAAGGTTGGAAAAAAGGACAATTCATTTACCACTGTTTTGTTTCTTAATACCGACGTTAATGTAAAAACGAATGCCTACGTGCCGTGTTAAACCGGAGCTTTCCTGAAATCCGAAAATACGTGGGCAACAAAAACATAGCACACAATATCAGAAGGCATGGTTTTAATTGATGTGCAAATGAACTTTGACATCAAGGTATAGTCATGAAGAAGAAAACAAACTCGTACCTTAACCGGGTTGTGATGATCACTTACTGTGTTTGAGGTAGATTTTTTTTGTTATGATTTCCGTGGACAAAGTAATTGTAAAAAAAGGTACAACTTTTTATTATCTGTTATATCAGTTTTGATAAGTAATTAATCTAGATAGCTTGATCTTTTTATGCATAACATTTTACGAACCACGGAAACTCTACCGAATTTGTAACCTAAGACGTTTAGACCGTACTGAAAAGAGTAAACAGTTTCTAATTTTGAAATAAAGTAGATATGATTGAAACTTTCTCGAAAGTTTCATATTCAAGTTGAATTCTGCGGCCTCATTTTTGAAAACGTTCAAGCGACGTGATTAATATGTGACTGTTGTAAAAAAGATTATATGACATTTATGAGGTCGTGTAAGTTATGCAAACAAGCATAGCGTGCAGAACTTTGGGCTCAACATAATACTATTCGTAGCAACTGAACGTTCTATGCAAGATATGTTCAGTTCTGTCTGGTCTGCACATCTTGCAGTTTCGATATAGTTGAATATTTTCGTAATCGCGCGTAGACGAAAAGTACAACGAAAAGAGCCAGTGAAAGCCAAAAGTGAAAATGTGACTTTGAGACTGTGACAATCAAGTTTTGTAACCCACTAACTGCGGTGATATCGCACAATGTTTATTTTCTCCCAGGTGACACTGAGCTATAGGGCGGTAATACACAGTGACACCTCGAGTTTATTCCGGTCAATTCGTTTTTTCTATGAAGTGTAGTTCCTCAGTTTCGTTATGCCCATGCCCATGGTATTGGTTCTTGCTCTTGACACCTTTCGTTTTAATATTGTGTTGCAGTTACATCAGCCTTGTTTTGTTATTAAACTATCAAAATAATTCCGTGTTGTTCTTAGGTCATACAGTGGATCGAGGAGCACGGCGAGACGTTTCTAAAGAAACATACCGGTGTCGGAAAATCGCTTGTGAAAGCGGAAGCTCTGCTTAGGAGACACGAAGAGTTCGAGAACATAGCGCAGGTAAGGACTGTATATATATACTTTTACACGGAACTTCACTGAGTTTGCAAACCCGCTAGTGCAATATGTATTGCTGATTAGGGTAGGCTCACGTGAGGTTCGACGTGTGAAATAGGTCTATAGGTTTGTCTTCATGTGTCGCCTTGACTGACTGTGCGGTTAATTTGAGATTATCGTTACCCGTCTCCAGGTATGAGCAGTCTATCGTGTGCCCTCTAATTTTAGTTTCCTCGTCACTGCATATTGGTTTCATGGCTTTTATTGCTCGTTTTATGCCAAAACTTTGCAGTCTTTGTTCGTAGCTCCAGTTAGAGTCAGAAGAGGCTGTCTGTTATTTGTCAGCTTTCTTGATCCTTGTCATGTGATATCTAAGGCTCGTGTTAATGTCGTCGAACTATCGACATTTGTACCAATTAACATAGACTGATTGAGTTTCGATCGACTCGGTCGTTGTAATCGACTGGAGGAGTCGGTTTGAACGGCATTAGATCAACCTAATTTAGTGTGCTGAACTAGGTTGGACGTTTGACTCAAAAGTTAGATAATTTTGTTCGACTTGAAATGTAATTTAGTTCGGCGCATGCTAAGATAAATGTTTAACCCGGGCCAAAGTTGGGTAAAACCTCAAACTTAATTCAACCGATTCGATATTTGGATGTTCTTTCCGACTGCACCAGACGTAAGAACGTCTCGGTTGATCCAAATTTAATCAGTCGAACTTAATTGAGTCAAATGTCAATTTTATCATGAACTTAATTCGCAGAATTTACGTTTGACCCGGGACTAAGTTTGTCTTCGTGGCTCGCTTATGCTGAGACGTTATACAGTCGAGTTATTTCGTTACGTCCAGATGTAGTCGGACCATCTCTTGTCAGACTAATAATCATGAAGTTTCGTTAAAGTTCCTTGTCATATTTAACCCGATATTTAATATTGAACAAAGTCCGATTGTTCAATCACGCTTTTTTTGTTATTAGTACCAGATAGTTGTTGCCAAGGCTTGGTGGTCATATTTTTTTGGCAAATTTTGCCTCAAATCGTTCTGGAATTATTTTTACTTATATACATAATAAATATTGGCAAATTTGAGCCTCAGTGTTCATGTAAAAAGCGTGTAGTCTTTTAATTTCTTCAACAAGTATAGTTTTTGAACTGCACAAATTAATGCCTCTTTGTTTCTATGTCCTAACGCTAAAAAAGTCCTGTTTCATTTAGAAAACGTGACTGTTAAGAATGAAATCCAGAACTGAGTTTTTTTTTCATGTTCGCTTTTGGTTCAAGATATCCGCAACTTTCTATTTTAGGTTTTTGTAGAATTAGGGCAAGTAATGGGTGTTGAGAGAAGAGGAACTCTAAATCTCATCTTGATTTATTCCACGTCAAGAGTTGGTCTCGAGATTACGTCAAAGGAAATCTAAAAGCAGCTATTTCCTGTGGCCGCGCCCAACAATGCACAGTCAGTAAAAAAATATACAAAGGCTAGGTTTGGACGTTACTGTTGTTCATCTATGTATATGTTGGTGTGGGTTTGCAACGTTCTCATTCGAACTTGTGGTGAAATTCAATATGTCTGAAGCTGAAGTTCAAGTAGGCAATCGAAAGCACGTGGGGATTTACTCTATGTAGAGACGGTGGTCGTACTACGCCTTATACCACTCAAATTACAGTGTGTTAGCTCAGGACAATGGGCCAATTCCCAATTACGCTTCAGTTCCTGCAAACAATAACATGGTGTCGAGGTTTGGTGCCAAGTTTCTATACATTTGCTGTATTTCTTAGCACCTGCCCTCGACTTCATGTTATTGTTCACTTGAATTGAAACGTAATTCGGAAATGGGTTATTCCTTCGGATAGGCTTTGTTAACCTACTTAGGCCAAATGAAATAATATCTGTGGTTTCGGTCACATATCCTTGAGGCTTATTAGGATCGGTCGGTCGTTAGTATTATTTTAGTTTTTGTTAACGCTGTATCGTAGGTTCGATTTCCATTTGGAGCTCACATTTTTTCTGATTTCCCGATCTCCGCCACACTGCTATATATATATATCGTGATCGCGCATCAGCCTGCAAGACAAGCAGGACTAATTTAACCTGTATGTCAATAGTGTAAAATCATTCCTTCGGAAAAAAAGTTTCTGTTTAATAACTGTTGAAACCAGCCATTCATTATGGCAAACGGGAGCGCCACTGGTACCCATCATTCATTATGGGAAACTGGAGCGCCACTGGTACCCATCATTCATTATGGGAAACTGGAGCGCCACTGGTACCCATCATTCATTATGGGAAACTGGAACGCCACTGGTACCCATCATTCATTATGAGAAACTGGAGTGCCACTGGTACCCATCATTCATTATGAGAAACTGGAGTGCCACAGGTACCATTCATGGTTGAGAGCTGGAGTGCCACAGGCAAACTTCATTCTTGATGAAGAACTGGAGTCTCACAGGCACCTGTTTGAACTTGAAAAAAAATGTTTAAAAATGGAGAGCGCAGTACAGCGGACTGTTGAACATAAACTGATTTGTTGTAGTACCCGCACTTGCGATTTAGAGCAAAAGCTTTTAAAAGTGAAAACTTGGATTTGCTTCATAAGTCACTTTAAGGTTGGACGGAAAATTAAATCTGAAACCTTTATCTTGTGTTTATTTCATTTTGTCGCGTTCCAGTTTCTATCTCGGAAAACCGCCATCGTTCATAGGTTTTGTACATTTTCAACGAATTTGGTGATAAACTCTTACTCAACCGCTGAACAGCTCGTCTTCAGGCTTAGAACAGTCTCATGCGCCGGAATACCAGAGTTACACTCTTGTAAAAACTAAAAAAGTCTTGAGACTTTGTTCTCATAGGTCCAAATTGCTAATTTTTAGGTCAAAAAGTTTGCTTAAACTCAGAAACTCTTGCCTTAGTAGTATTTTGCTAGTTTTGGCTTGTGCCAGTAAAAGACCATTCGTAGCCTGCGGACTTACGGAGAAGTTAGACTTCAGTACGTACCATCTGAATTGCTGACTTTTTTACATTTAAAGAACAGGTTTTACAACAAAACCCAAACAAAACTTCAGAGTGCCGGAATTCTTAGCATCACACTTGTTAAAGAAACCTACAACTATTCAAGATTTTCATTTTGGGGAAGCAATCAGTACCAAACTGCATATCCTTCTTCTTTTCAAAGAAATGTTATTTATTCAGATGTTGATGTTGCATGTTCATGAGTTAGGACATTTTAAGAACGTAACACGAAGTATCAAGAGAAACCGAATGAATGACCGTTTTGTCAGCTGTTAAACCTGCTACATCTTCGATTTATGCAATATTGTTTTTAAAAGCAAGAAAAAAATTAGTTAATGAATTTTTCGATAGACTTGTTGCATGTATATTACTATTTGCGGTATTAACCAGTCACTTCCATTGTCATGTCTCGTCAAACAATAGCACGAGACATAAATTTTGGTGAGTGATTCAAAGACTTTCTAAACTAATCGCCTTTATCCACGCACGACGTTTCTAGAGTTGTAACGACATATTATAGCATATTATTTTGTTGAACAAACATCGCCCCATTAAGGCCCGTTTACACTAGCAACTTTTGATGCAATTTATGTCGCGATTCGACCGCAATTTTTCTCGCCCTTGCTTTGCAACTTTTAAAAAATAGCACATGTAAACCACCTGCAGCTAGAGTGAATTTGAGTGCAAAAAAAAATGCTATGTTTAAAAGTTTCTCGAAACTTGATGCAATTTGGCGGTGAGAATATGGAAATTGCTAGTGTAAACGGGTCTTTAGCGTGGAGGGAACTTGCAGCGAAGGAAATGAGGCGGCTACATTGGAGGCTATTTTGTCATAGGCAAATAAAGAATCGAATCTGAATTGAAATAGTCTTGTTGCATTGATTTTCCTATAGAACTTAAGAGCCCGTCAAACGAAAATGCTTAAAAATATCGAGTTTGCTACATAAAGATTAAAGTGCACAGTTTGCGCGTGATGTTAATTTTGAAATTCTAATTGTAGTGAAAGCCGGTAATACTTTCATGGATTCGTGAGATTTACGACACAGATTGGACCGAGTTGATCGCTTGTTGAGTTTAAGCACACCTGGTCATGGGAAGCCATTCAACTGCAAGCATGTGCTTTTCTCAAGTGGAGTTGTGTACATAATATACTAATGCTTGTTCTCATTTGTCTTGCTCTTGTTAATTTGAGTAACGACCTGTCACCCTAATATCCTGCCCCCCCCCAAAATTATTCTGTTTTATGCTGGGAACTCAGTCTAATTGCTAAAACATAGTGGTTTGCGTTGCTTGGTTTAGGTCATTGGGTTAATTCGTAAGATTAGGTTTTGGTAATACTTCCAGATGGCAAAATCTGATTGTTGGAATCTAACAGTAACTTAAAAACATGTTGTCGTTTGTGATTCTTGTAAACAAGTGTTAATATCGTTCCACCCGGTCTTTACTGATACCAGCATCAATATAACAACGCATTGCCCCAGACTGTTTCCGCAAAATGGGGTCGTGAATGTTGTAATATAACAATTAGATAAAATGCGACTGGCGACCCGGTGTCGAACGCCAAATCTAATATTAAAACAAATTAAATGTTCTATGAAGTTAAGTGTGTTTGCGTGAATTTTGCTACGAAACTCTTCAGTAATGTTTTTTTTCTCTTACAGAACACTTACACAAATGCGGAAAAACTCCTTGAAGCAGCAAGAAACTTGGCAAAATCAGGAGAGTGCAACCCCGACGAAATCAAAAGAAGAGTTGATTACTTTGAAAAAAGAGTTCAGGAATTCATCGAACGTGTAAATAAAAGAAAAAGCCTCCTGAAATTAGCTGTCAACTTTTATTGCCGAACACAAAAGGTATACAGCCTAAAATAGTTGCCGCTGCATAATATTTAATGAGTCGACATAAAGTTCATTAATAATTAATCAGGATGAGCGTAGCTTGCCATCTGATCTCTGCTATAGCTGCTATAGGTCAAATGTGCGAAGTGAATCGGAGCGCGCGATCCGAGAGAAAAATCAGGAGATTGTCGAGTCATTGAGGGAAGAGTGGCAGATAGGATGTGCAGACACAAGAATTTAGAATTTGGTCTCGATGGTTTCTGAAACCAAAATGTTTCCCGTGTCTTTGATGCGACCATTGCGAGTTTGTAATCTCTGTGTTTTGAAGGCAAGTTAATTTCATCCCTGATGGAACATCTTCAATGAATATTGCGTATTGTGTTGTTTACTTGCAAACTGGAGAAATGGCGTTCAAAATGTCCGGATCGCTGTCTGCAGCTATTCATGGAATAAACTCTAAAATTCGCATGATAAAAGTTGTGTTCTTAGTCCCTTGTTTGTGGTTTGACCGTGTGCATTCAGTGACAGTACCGAGTACGTGAAAATGCACTTGTGGATGTACTCAACGATAAGACACTCGTTATGTTTTGATTTTGGTGTTAATACATAGCAAAAACTGCCCTTTTATAATTTGAAATGTATCTTCAAATGTTCTCATATTGTTCGAGCACTGACCTAGATACACCGTGAGCCTCAGAAGGTACATAGAACGTGTTTATGTTAGAGATAATAGTGGTTTTGCCATATATCATGTTCTATCTGCTTATCTTCTTCTTCGATATTCTTCTTTCCAGCTGACCGAATTAGTTGAACAGCTGAAAGCGCAGTTGGAATTGGAAGAGGTTTCGGATAATCCCGACAACATTGCTTCGGTTCTGACGAACTTAAAGCACCAAGGAGAAGCAACTTTAGATTCTATTCACACGGCTATCGATGAAGGAGAGAGTATCATTGAAGAACTCAAATTTGCCAGCACTGATGGAATGGACTCGAGTTCATTGCATCATGTAGAGAAAGTTATTAAGGAACTCGATAGAGTTCGCAGGGCGATCGAACACTCATGGTCAAGGCGAAGGCAGCAACTAGAATTGTGGTTACAGCTACGTGAGTTTGAGCGGGCTGCGAAACAGGTAAGCACAGTTACACTACTTGATTCTGTTTGCATTTCGTATGTTTTAGCATTAAGCTTTCAAGGAATGTTGGAGCTAACACTTAGATCACTCCCATGAAATGCCGTTTTGCTCGCGTGGGATGACCGTTTTTACTTCGGTAATCGGTTTAACTGTCACGGCACGAAACCAACAGGAGCTCATTCCGTGCTATTAAGTAGAAGAATTAGGGAAAGTTGTAAATTTCCAACCGGGTGATTTCGATTCAAAAACGATCAACTTTGCTGGGAAAGGGTTATGTATTTTTTCTGCCGTGACTCGTTTCAGATTGTTCTTGATTTCTGCTGAAACTGTGTTGACTACAAAGTCGACCCGCCACAGCAATTTGAAAGCGGAAGGTTGTGGACTAGAATCAGCCGGCCAGTCAACATGTTGATAATAGGCGATGTGTGATTTCTTGAGGGCTTTTGTAAACAGGAATTTAACAGGCATTCACTGAACACAGTGTTCGTTTAAGTGCGAATTCTATCTGTGACGTCCTTATGGAGCTAGAAACTTCACATCAAATTCAGACTGTTTAAGCAATTTAGTATTGACAGCTTTAGAATGCTTTAAAAGTTTTAAAAATGATCAAATTTTCTTAGTCATCCCTGATTAGTTTCCTTTTCAATTAACTTAACGTGTAGTTTACAGACGCTAGAATTGCCGTCTTTGTACAGTACAGTTTTTGTTTGCATTCGTGAATTATAATTTACTGCGAAAGCTATTTTAAGTCGTTATCGAAATGTCAGCTCAAGCGCAGCAAATCTCATTCACTGTGTTAACAAATCACACATTAATGTCATATTCCTGTTCAATATCCCCACTGATTGCATGGCTTCCGTTTTATTGGAGCTGCTGTGTATAAAGAGGGAAACATTTTGCTAAAACGTGACTTGTTATCAGATATATCAGTTGCATTAATTACTCAGCGGAAACAACCTCAATTGTTTTGCAAACTCCAAGGCAAAAAGTTACGACTTGGTTTCCTTTTTAGCCCCAACTTTTGTTTATGTAATTCTGAAGATGCTGTAATTAATGGGATTGTTCCTTTCACAGTTTCTAAATCGAAAAAAAGAGAGTAAACTCTGGTCCTTGTTGACGTCTCGACATTTTTGTGTCAACACATTTCTAAAACTGCTAACAACGGTGACGGGGCAATGCAGTAGAAATACGATTTCACTTGATAAGAGCGTTTTTAAACGTTTTATGTACGATGTGACGCATGTATAATATTGTTTGAATCTTGATAGAAAGATGGATCGCTTGCAGAAGATACATTAAATTGAAGTTATTTTTCTCTCGTACATTACTCATTAGATTGTCTGCAAGATATTAGTCATTAAAACGCCAAACAGTTTCGTTTTACACTGGCATTTCAAGATATGTTTTTCTGGACTGTGGACCAAGAAATACATTTTGCATATGACTCTGCATTCAGAGCTCAAGAATGCTTTAAAGGAAACTTTGCAATCTTGGTTTCATACGCCAAATCTAACATTTTCGAGGAATAGAAAACGTTGAATGATTCGTGGTATCGGAAGCATGTTATCTCGCTGTGAGAACTAAATAACCTTTTTCCGGTTCCCTTTAACCCTGGGGCCGCTGTGAAGTCGTTTGCGTTATTTAGTTGGATCCACATGTACTTTTTTTTATTAAAAGTTTTTAAAACAAATGCCATGAGTATGTTACACAAAAAGAGATTTGTTTTCTGACCCCGATAAACAATTTATAGAGCTGAAACTCAGGGCGTCTTGAAAACGTTTGTTGAGATCACGACCTGAAAAGTAAACAATGCTGGTTATTTTTATTGTTATTTTACTCAAACAGTCTAAGGGTTTTCTGTTCTGTTTAGTGGGGGATAGCGGGAACACCGATGATCATTGGCTTTTCGCTCAAATTATCGGAGACCATTCATTATTGTTTCACCTCGATGTGTTTGTTGGGAAAAGTGCTGTTTTTCTTTTTCATATGATATAGCCAGTGTTTCCAGAAGGGCAAAAATCTGACCCTGATCATTTGAACAGCCACAGATGTCGAATAAGTGAGAGTTAAAGTATTTGCTCACAGGGTGTTGAATTTGACTGATTCTAGTCATTTCAGTTTTAAAAATTAACTGAAAACATGTATCATTTTCGAACTTTTTTTACAAACGCGAGAAGGGTTTAGTGTAGTGTCCCATTTTTATATTATTTTTGCTTTGATGGTTAAACGCAAATATAGATGGTGAAGTAAAAAAGAATCAAATTCAAGACAACCTCCAATTCGGCCGCCTTATTTCCTTGAACCCTCGTTGAAGGATGGAAGACAGCTGCATTAGAGGCCGAGTTAAAGTTTTTTTGAAAATATATCAGCAAAACCTTGCGAGACTGACCAAGATTTCTTGATCGATGTGTGCAGTCCATTTGGCCCAATTTGACCAAGCCCTCCGGGGACGTTCTTGTGACACAAGTGCAAGCCACTTGTTGAATTACACATTGTTGAATTGACTCACAACCAAGTGCAAACGTTTTGTCATACTTAAAACTGCTCGATAGTTGGTATACTTGTCAGTTATGTGCTTAAATGCTTTGTCAATTTGTCTTTCATGATTCTCCCATTTAAGCGAATGCTCAGAAAACTGCGCTTTAAAGGTTTTGAATCATGCGACTATCTTAATTTTCTCGAGTGCAAAGTATTTGAAATTTTCATACGCAGGGCGATCTAGAAAATGAAAACTACGTGGCAATAATGCGCTTATACGTCAACGTATGACCTCAGTTTCAGTAAGGAGAAGGCTGTACGCCCGAGGGTGAAACAAATCTGAAAGTGCGAGAGGAGAAGTGTTAACGAACTTAAAAAACAAAAAATTCCAAAAGGTACAAAATGTTTGCTTTTCTGGTAAGATTACTATCATCTATCAGAAGGTAAAGAAGCTGTTGACACAACTCATTCTTTGAATACTTGTTGTTCAAGTTATCTCCGAGTTATCTGTGAATAAAACAGTTTGATTGACTGATTGGCCTAATGCTTTGGAGAGGGGAGGAGAGGAGAGGGGAGGAGAGGGGAGGGGAGGAG
>JANRMR010230691.1:0-17066 GCA_025434825.1 Bergia sp. 'catenularis'
ACCATCAAACACCATCAAACACCATCTAGCCAAACCTTGGGGGGATTTCCCTTCATCTGGCACCATAGCCGCCTCACTTGCAATTTTAGCACAACACGATCCATCAACCTCTGCACCATATGCTCCTGTACGACCTTCGGCTTCGATACTTGTTGGAAGGCTTTCTTTATCATCTTTAGATGTTGCTTCATCTTGAAAGCTCTCAATGTGGTTCTTGGAGTTATCAATATCAGCTAGTTGGAATTCCGCCAGTCCTTGTTCCACTGCACTACTCACATCTTCTACTCCTTCCACTTGTACCTCAGTCCCATCGTCTGCAGTTGAAGGAAGTTAATTTATAGCTATTTAGAATCAGTCAATTTGGAATTAAATGGAGCTGGCCTTAGTAAATACCCAAGCAACTTGTTATCATGTACATGTACTGTGAACAAACTCAAAAAGTGTACAGAAGGTTACGTTATGATAGAAAAACTTCAAAGAGCAGAAAATCTGAATAAACATGTTGTACATTACATAAAGAAAGAATATAGGATTTCAGCCAAAAAATCTAAAAGTTTTGAACACCTATCTCTTCCCCCTTCAGAGATCAACTATAACTAATCTATAGTTTAAAACAAAAGCACCAACTAAAGTAATAAATCTTCACCTTGTACATTAATTGTATCTAGATTTCCACTGTTCTTTATTCCTTCACTAAAGGGATCTTCTACTACTTCTGACAACTTCCCTACAGATTTCTCTTCAATCACGGCATCTTCAATCTGGGGCAGATGGGTCTTGCTTCCCTGAGCCCTGCACATAGTTTTACAAGTCATCATGAGATTTCACCAGTTAAAAAAAGAAAATACTTTATACAAATACAAATTTTTTATTAAAAAAAAATGAAATCTTATATCTCAGACTTAAAGTAGTTAATACGTTTACAAAAACCTGTAGAAATATATTTAGCTGCTTCTGTTTTTCCTATGACATGGAATAGTACAATAAATATATTTACTGAGTTTGATTAACAAACAGTATATGATATAACAGTCTGGGGGTCAACGCTTACTAGTAAAGTATTAGCATCATCATCATACTCAGTGTTAGTTATGATCGATCCTCCTCCAACACTGTTCTTACTACGGGCAGACCAAGAACAACTGGGGTGTAAAAGGTACCTGAATCAACTAATCCGCTATCTGACATTTTAACAGACAAATCTAAAGATCCACCATTACACGTATGTTCACTTGAGTCTGAATTAACAATACTATGAGATGCCAGGAGGAATCCACAGTCCAAAGAACAAATCCAAGAAAGAATCCAAAACTTACATGTAATCTAATCCAAAATATTTGATGAGCCCAAATCCTTCTCACCAAGGTTAACTTTGCCCTTTAGCACCCTGTAGAGGGCATGGGCCATGCTTGATTGTATAAATATACCACCCTTCTCTACCTATCCCTGTTTCCTGTCAGTCGAGTTCTCTCCACATCTTATCCACAGCTTAAAATCCCCATTCTGCAGACAATTATGCTCCAGACAATTTATTCTTAGGCTTCTCCTGTTTAACAACACAGGGGTACCAACAATACCAACATTAGAAGTTGTCGATAAAGGCAAAGAGAGTAATGCTCAACATATAGCTGACCATGTCGCACGGACGTGGTCTTCTGCCATAAACAGTGATAAATGCAAAGAGAGTAATGCTCAACATATTGCTGACCATGTCGCACGGTGGTCTTCTGCCATAAACAGTGATAAATGCAAAGAATTACAAATCACGTTTGCCAGAAACCAGCCAGAATTTCACCCCATCCTTGTAAACGGAAAGGAGTTAGAAGTTGTCCAATGCACTAAGCTGCTTGGTGTTAAAATAGCAAGTAATTTATCATGGTATAATCACACTGGCAAAATAGTTAAGAAGCATCAAAATGGTTGTATTTCCTGGTGCAACTAAAAAGGGCAAGGCTTTCTTGCGGGGATCTAGTTTCTTTTTATACCACATGTATTAGGTCTATCCAAGAGAACATTATTATATTCTCCTGGTCTATCCTAACTTATGTAGTGCCCATGTTTTTCTCTGCACTGTCCATGTACTTACAGTGAGAACTACAACGTGTTCAAGAGGGCATTGTCAATCATGTCCCGATGTATCTTATGATGGGGCACTAAAGGAAACAGGTATCCCTACTATTATCTCATACAGTGAAGCTATTTGCAACAATATTTTTAACTCTTTCGTCGGCATAAAAATAGGCTGAACAAATCAACCACATTCCATATTCTCTAAGACACAATAGGCATTTCACACTCCCTAAATGGAGGACAAATCATTTTAGAAATACTTTTATGATGTCTTCTTGTATTAAGAATAGTTAGTGTTTCGAACCAGTAATTTAATCGTTTACATATCTTTTAGGATTATACATTATATATTATATTATATTTTACTTATTTAGTGATTATATAAACTACAGTATTTTGTAAATATCATAACTCAGGGTTGTAAATATGCAAATTTTCATATTTCAGGCTGCAAAGTATTTGTTTAATGCACTATCTATCAACTGGAGCGACTCTTTAGTCACATTTGTCGATGGCCTTCTAATTGTATGGCCAAATCCCACTTTTGTTGAAAGATCTGGCAGATTTATATGCTTTTTCTTGTTCACTTATTTCCCATAGGTCCTCATTTCTGATTTTCTTAGTCAGTATGCCAAGGGCAGTTCTCAGACATTTGCCCAATCCCGAAAGGTCTGGAGTTTATTATGTCTTGGTAGTTCTCCATATTTCCAAACTGAAATGAAGTACAAACTAGATACATTGGTGTAAAAGATCTAGGTCCGGTCTTGGTCGTGGTTGTTTACCATTGACTTCCAGATTGGTGTTCAGAGCCAATGATGTTGTACTTTGGATATCCTTTACACCTTGTCTGCTCTTCGGTTCTCTACTACACTTCTCAAGTAAGTTTACAAACCAGTCTAAGACTTCCAAAATTTCCCCTTCTAACATGACATGTAGTGATCTTTGGTGTTACTGGTCAATGCACACCACCTTCGGATGGCCTTGACTCTCTTGGCCGAATATACTTTGACAAGTCAGTAAGTCGTTGTATTTGCTGGTGTGTGACAATACATGTTCATGTAAGTCATGCAATATCGTCACCAACTAAGTGATGTTGTCTAATTGTGACTAAGTAGTCCTTTGTTAACCAGGATTATAGCTTTCTGTAGAACTTCTTTTTATTAAATACACAGCAAAAACAACAGCAGGTAGCTGTTCCACTCCTGACCAGTGTTCATTGTTAAGAGTTCTGGGAGAGAAAGCGTGTGCAACTTGACAAGCAGAGGGTTTTACACCTCTTTGAATACATGTGTTAAAAGCGATTGTGCTGGTTTTAATAATGGACATATTTATTCATTCATATACTAAGTTGTGTCCAGATATTTTGAATTTAAGCCACCATTGAAACAAAACAACTCTGAACAAGCATGTCTTCCACAGCGCAATTTTGCACCTCAGATGTCACGTGCACACATGTTGAAGAGTTCTGGGCACTGTGATTGGTCAGTCATTCTAAAAGCCGGACTCACTGAATACGAACAGTTTTCTTTGAGAATGAACTCTATGGGCGCCTAGTGTCTCCTCACAAGATAGCAGCTGGTACATGTACGACTATGGCTCGGACAATGCCTGCTGAAAACCAACTTTTTGTTTTTTTCTTTTCTTTCGTTTACCATCCATTCCTTTTTATTGTTGTTTGTACAAAGGAGTGCAAATCGTGCAAATGGCAGAACCTGGCTGTGAAGCCAAACTAATAACGAGACAGTTTGTACACTGATATTCACGTTCTCTAGAAAACCCAAACCAGTGTTTTTCACGTTGTAATTTTGAACTTGATGGTGGCCAGGTGGTCAGCTAGGTGCATGTTCACGTGTAGTGTGAACTTGACGGTGGCCAGGTGGTCAGCTAGGTGCATGTTCACGTGCAGTGAAAACCTATTCAACGATAATTCATAGTTCAGCTACATGTATATATATATGTAGCCTGTGCATCATCTGTTTATCTACCATCCTGTAGATCCTTTTGCTTGTTGTCTAATAGCTATAGAGTCTTGAGTTTCTCTAAGATGATATGATACTAAATTTTCTTAGTAAACCACAGTAACTTAATCCATGTTTGACTGGTCAGGTGCCCATCTTGTTGTTCAAAAGTTCTTCTGTATTGCGTGTATGAACTACAACGTTGATCCAGTCATAAGTTAGCTGGTTTTTCTGCCTTTGTCTCTTCAAATACATATAACAATGCCTTTTCCATTGTTTTCCATATACATCTTTAAGTGTCTGATCTTTGCCCCCAAGTTTTCTTCGACAAGAAATCTATTATGAAACTGCTCTGACATTGGTTTGTCCTGAAGCAATGACACATTATCTCTGGATCTTGTGCTGGTGCACTCCTCATGAACTTCTCCAGGTTGAATCTGAGCTTTTTAATAAGGAGATGAAGGTTGGTAGCAGCATCAGCTCCTCTTTTTACCTCAGTCCACAGTACAACTTACAGTGATTGGTTTTTAAAGACTGATTGTCAGGCAACACCCATGGTACATTGTACTTTATGGGAAAAAAACACTTCCTTCCATTACAAGATTGCTGAATGCACAGAAACACAATGGCCCAGCTACATGTATTAAAGAGTTCTCAATTTTCATTTCTAAAGCAAATTTCCCAAGTTATCCAGGTTAACACTGTCTAATGACCAACTGCAAAATTCTTAAGTATTGCGGCAAACATATAAAAATGCTAAAATTGCAGTCAGGCATTGTGGATTTCGAAATAAAAAGGTTTGTCTCCGCCTTAAATTATATTTTTTAATAATGTAAGGTGAAAGATACATGTACAGTTAAAACGTTTTGTTGAGGGTACTTTTAGTAAACTTACATGTACATGCTTACATTTTTATATGGTTAACAAATAATTTAATTAGCAAAATACCTTCAGAAGTGAAACTTTCAAATTATGCAGTGTTGAAATGAGATCTACACTTTTTCCATTGGGGCATGGTAGAGGAGTCAAATCAAAAACTGAACATTTTTTAAAGTTTGTTTTAAAGTACAAACTCTAATATTTAGTGGGTGCTAATATATAAGTGATAAACCAAGAGTACACATATTTGAAGAAATTCCCAATTTCAATGAAAATCAATTTTATAAATGATCCAGATGTTCTCATTTTTAATAAATCATTACAAACCACAACTTAAAGGAAAACAATGAAAAGCAAATTGTAGTGATCCACAAGCCCTTTAGTCCACTCCCAATAGGTACTTCATATACTCACCATAGACTGTCCCTCCCAATAGGTACAGGCCAGTAAAGCCAAACCTACTAGGCCCTGGTACTTCATATACTCACCACAGATTGTCCCTCCCAATAGGTACAGGCCAGTAAAGCCAAACCTACTAGGCCCTGGTACTTCACATACATTGTACTCCCTCCCAATAGGTCCAAACCTACTAGGCCCTGGTACTTCATATACTCACCACAGATTGTCCAAATATGTATGCAGTATAATCACTCCTTTCCCTCTCATGCCATCTTCCATTAAATCTCTGCTGGAAACTGCTGTCACTCCCACAGCAACTGCAGCTCTGCAGTTTTACAAGAAGTGTTTCAGTCCACTTAACAACTGAATACTAGGCTATAACTACAGTAGCTGTTATCAGTCATTATTTAGTGCAAATATTAATCCATCTACATATAGGCTTTCATACTGAGCTTGAACTGAGTTAGGGGGTGGATTCAACCTGTATCCCATTTTGAATAACATTGTACAGGAACGGGTCAGGGGGGGAGGGTTCATTCAAAAGGACATGCACCAGAGTGAGGCAACATTCAGTGTGATCAGGATCAGAGTGCTGGCTGAAAGCTTACCGTGAAAGCCTACATGTATATTCCAGTACAAAGTTTAAAAATGTGATACTTTAATTGACTTCCTGGAATGATGAATATTCATAATAAAATTAATAATACTGTATACATGTACACGTACATGTGAGGCATCTTATATAAATTATTCGTGTGCATCCCTTCCAGTTTCATGCTGTTTAGTAAGTAAACTATTAATAATTAGCAAGATGGTAGGTAACCATATCTCAGTTGGGGTACAAAGGGTGCATTCCTATAATACATTTGCTATACTAATAATTCAAATTATGGTCTGGGATAATGGCAGTGTTTCTTATCTTAGCTATAGAATTAGTTTAAGATCTTGGAAGGGGTTCTTTAGCCCTATGGACCTACTGTACTTGTACATGTATGCTTAAGCAGGGGTTAGGAAGGACATGCGCCTTGCACAAATGGCACATAAATTCAAAATATGGCCCATTATAAAACCACTTACCGGGCCTACAATGCACCCTTGTCCCACTAAATCTTAATAAATTTCTTCTACCATTTTAAGTCTTTGTGTTCTTCAAAAAAAAAAACTCCACTGAACGACTGATCGAGCATGTTTTACTGTTCAATCAAGCACTCTTAGTTCCAGGTTTATGAAAGCAAGGCTGTAAACACTGGCATAGCGTTTAAACTTTCTGTTTTCAAAAAAGTAATCTTGACCAAACTCAGAAGTAGGCTGGATCCACAAATCAGTGACAAGTTGGTCTGGATTTGAATTCATGGGAAAGGGCTGTAGGGACATGATTTTGAGAAGACAATCTGGCGTAAAAGGAAGAAGCAACTCCTACTGAAACAGGGAGAGCATCTACAGCAAAACCACTCTGAGGACACGTGTTGAAACAGCCCAAAGTCCATCTTGTATATTTAACAAATTATCTTACCTTTTAGCATTTAATAAAGATTACATCTACTTCAAGCAAGATTGCAAACTTAACCGTACAAAGCAAAATACGTCACTTTGCTTCTACAGTTATTCTGTATGTACTGTATGTGCAGTAAATTTTGAATGAACGTTTGTTATGAATTTAATGAATTATGACTGGCTCATTGTTTTTGGTAATGGCCGGGCCCATATAATTTGAAAATGGTCCATTAATTTTTACGGCCAGAGGCCATTGGCCCATGGGCCTTCCTGTTCTTCTTAACCCCTGCTTAACTAATTAATTTTAAATTAAGTAAATAATGAAAACTAATTATTTAATTAATTAATTAATACTGTTAGCAACACTTTGTTTAATTTTTATTAAAGAAAAGAATTATCCACATATCAATTATGATACATTACTGTATTTTACTTTTCAATATACAGAGTTTGGATGTACACAATTTTTCCTCATCTTCATTCATCCACCCCCAAATGAAATTATTAACATTATCTAACTGACATAGTCTTTACTAATTTCCAGTCAGCCTTGCTCTTCTGGCTTTTTAAAATGTTAGATCACCAATGTTGACCATGTTTTAATGAGTACAAATAAAAAACAACAAAAAACATTACTTGTACTACCTCAATATATAATACACTAATTTCTTTTACAATATATTTTGTGTTTAAAGTTCTAGCTTAATTCTACCTATGTTGTAGAACAACCAGTTGTAAATTGTAAAGAAAACCAGCTGCAATAAATCCCTGGTAAAGTCTCAAGTATTGGATGAAGTACTTAGTATAAAAACCAATTCAAGCTGTCATAGTCTTGTCCTTCTCACTGGCTCTTAAAAAAATGTGTCCCAGTCTAGATCACTTTCACATCTTAATTTTTCGAGTTATACACATTCAAGTCAATAAGGAATCATAGTTTTTCAAAGAGTAGAAAAATGTCCTGCATTCTTCCTACCTTGGCATTGATGCTATACTAACAGCTGCAGAAATTATGTTTTATTAATATCCATTATTCACTTGCAGCACTATACTCACCTGTTTCCTTTTAGATTTACAATACAGACTGCATCCTTTTCAAATCTTCCAAAACCTTTTGCAACCCCTTCCTGGGGTAAAATATTTATTACACCAGGAAGCATGAGATCTGAAAAAGACAGCCAATACTTTAATAATTATCAACTGGCAAACTGCTGGACTGATGAACAAACTATTACATTCCTAAATTTTAATGTCAAGAGGTGTTTAGAGGTGTCTAGAAGTGTAATGGGGTGTCCAGGAGTGGACAAAGGTGTCTATATTGTATACATGTATGTCTAACTTTAGGTGTTCAAATGCCCAGATGTAAAGAGGTTTCCATAGGTGTCTAGACACTGAGGCACCAAAACAGTAAAAGTTTTTGTACTTTTGATAAATTATTATTCTTCCTGGAGGTGTCCTTTGTAGTGGGACCCTCCCACAAAAATATGCACATTTCCACTACAAAGGAAAATAAGCATATTTGGGATGGCTATACTACAACCATTTTAATTATATTCTTGAAAGATATCATCACTTGGAAATGGCAGCCTCATTTATCAAGCTTAAAAGTCATAGTATTAATTTAAAGAAACAAGTGAATTTTACACTGTCTTTCAGTTCCACCATAATTAATTTTTTTGTTTTCCTTCATTCCTGTTTGTTGCACCCAAAACCTATTTGTTATTATTGAACAGATGTTTACACTTTAACAAAAAACACTGAACCATACTCAAGGCCCATTGTTGGTATCCCTCTATTAAATGGCCAACTTGCACATCACAAAGGTATACCTAAAGCGTGGCTGTTTAATACACAGGTACATGTAAAGCCACAGAAATTTGAAAAATTAAAAGGATAAATCAACTGTTGTAAACCTACACTGGATACACACAACATTAATTTTTGTTGATGTAGAATGTGCAGTCCTCAAAAGTGGTCAGAAACCCCACACATACAAACCTGCTCCACCTTGTAGCTTCTCAAACACAAGAGGCCATGTCGTAAAATGCAGCACCAGATCTGGTTTCTTCCAAACAGTGTACACTACAGAAACATTAAACAAACTTGTAAATAATTATGGTTACCACTGACTTTAACCTTTTTCAGACTTTTTTCACTGCATATGAAAGCCATGTTAGAACTGTTTTCAGATTTCAAATCCACAGACATTAGTCAACATTCAAAATTTTTATTTTTAATTAGTATTTAACTTTCTGTTGTAATTCAAAGTAAGAACTTGTTATAATACAAAACAAATCAATGAAGACAAGGCCCCACATCATGAAACTATCACATGCTGCTGCACAGTGAACTGCTATTAAAAATTATAATACTGGAAAATGCAAAGTTTTCATTTATCACTTTCCAAAAAGAAAATTATATGACTTTTCCAAGATTTTTAACCAAATCTTAGGCTTTTTCATACATTATAATGCATTTTACAGTCAACAGAAGTGACATAAAACCATAATCAGAAGAATTTCATTGTAGATTTCAAAATTCAAGATAGCAAGTTCAAAAAGTTGAACTGAAACTTCAACCATCTACTGCCATCTCCTGGACAAGAAAACGAAAAGTCTCTAACTTGCACTAAAACAATCTTTTGGATCCATTATTTTGATGTTTGGAAAGAACAGCATGTTGCAACTACTTTGTCTTTCATGCATTTTTAAACTATGCATTTAGAAGCAAATAAACTGAATTTTGAACAAGAGAGACCCGCCAACTTGCCACCATCTTGAAAATGCTCAAACAATCTAAGGCCCCATACACATGTATCCAGATCTTCTTAAAAACAGAGATTTTTTCTCCATTTTAGCATGCTGTCCACATGTAAACAGAGATTTGAGCACCAAAAATGGGGGTTTTCGAAAACGCTCTTCAGCATGGATTTTTCAAAAACACTGGCTTATCGTTTTTGTGTGGACAGACAAAAATGGAGGTTTTCAAATACAATGTCATACAGATACATTGTACATGTATATTACTAGTAACTCGCATGCTTTATAAGGGTTGCTATACAATCATATTTCCATCATTTTAGTGTTTTCATGTTGACAGGCGAAAATGATTCAAATACATGTACATTTACTGCAGATGCATATTTTTTGAAAACAGAAAAAAAATTAAAAATTTCAATTTTCAAAAATATTTGGATCCATGTGGACGGAGCCTAAAACTTTGCCAAATCTTGAAACTATAACAAAGTTCGCCTGATTACGGTTCTCACATCACTTCTGTTGACTATAATAGTTAAAAACTGCTCACTCTCTGACTCTGCTTTTTATTAAGTGGTTTCACTTTTTAGCCACTGTACTCCAGCTGAATATTCATTGCAACTTCCAATGTTTAAATCCTGGTTACACAGCATCTCAACTCATTTATGTGCAAAGTGCAGTTGAATATTAGAAGTACATTGTTGGCCATGAAAACAAAAAGTTGTAGTGACAATACAGTGTACAAGGGTCGATAATCAGAAATGTTGTTGTGATACCAGCTGCATGTGTAAGTACTACCACCTGGCAGTAATCTGCAATGACACTGAATAAAATATGCTTTCCATAATATTCAGTGACAAAACAAAGTGCAAAACATGAGGAAGTACCTTAAAAAAATTATTTATAATATATTATAATTATATATACATATAATTTAACTTTATATTGTAATGTACCTGTTGGAAAAATCTTCTTTTCTATTTCAAAGAATAATGGCTCTCCTTTCACGTAGTATGCTGTCACATTATGTCCAGAATGTGTTACTATTCGCATAATACTCATTTCTTCCTTGTTTGGAATAATTTCATTAAGTTCTTCTGATGAAAGTAAGGGGAAAGCATTTCCCACATCAGATCGCAGTTTACGGCTGTGAAGAAATTGGGAAAGATCTATTACAAATGAAATTATTTTGAAATAAAATGGAAATGTTTGAAAATGTAACAAACACCTTAAAAAATAAGTACCAGCTATGAGTATTAAAGAATACAAATTGAGGCTGAGGAAAGTTTGTAAATAAATTTACAAATTATATACATATGTATTTTCTTTCCCGACGCACTCATCCGAAAAAAATTGGTATATTGCCCCTAGCGGGAATCGAACCCACAACTTCCCTGTTTCTAGTCAGACGTGCTAACCATTACACCATCAGGGACCACCACGCAGGCAATGCAGCAGATTACTGATATGTTATGTGTTAGCGTTGTGAGCATTCCTGAGGCCCAATAATTTCTTCATTTGAGTACGTATCTGCCTCTACACCCTCAGACGAGGTTTGTCATGTTAAAGAATACGAATTGAGGCTGAGGAAAGTTTGTAAATAAATTTACAATTTATATACATACGTATTTTCTTTCCCGACGCACTCATCCGAATCCAATTTTTTCGGATGAGTGGGTCGGGAAAGAAAATACGTACAGTATGTATATAATTTGTAAATTTACCAGCTATGAGTAGCTATTGGATATTGTACATTTATGTATTTCAAATGTTTTTGGGTTCTCCCTATTGAAAGTATTCTAAAACTGTGTATCTTGTGGCTAAAAGACTTTTTAAATAGTAGGCATTTGTTATATAACTAAAAAACTTTGGTTATTGCTGAAACAGATGACTAAAATGGCATTCTATCATTTAGTTTTGGCAGTATTTGAGGTAGTGCAATTTCTAAGGGAAGATACAATTTACATGGGGGTGGGAATGGGAGCCGGAGGGTTATAAAAATAATTCTGTAAAAACTAAACTCATATAACTGGGCAACTCTCGTCCTATAGTGTGCACATGATAATTAAAACTGTAGAGCCAACTTTATATATGATGCTGCTGAAATAAAAGGCAAATCAGTAACTGATCATCAGTAGGATACCTAAAATGTGTGCAACTCTACAATTGGTTTCGGCTCCATCCGATACAATGTAGACCATTTTAGGAGGAGCCATCCACCATATGATTGTGAGCATCGAGTTACTGAAATGTTAGTTTTTAGTAACAGACCTCTCAACCTCTCAGAACCAAAAACCTGGAGATCCAAGTTGAAAAACCTGGAGATTCTGGATATTTCCGGAGACAGAATACACCATTTAACATTTAAGGATTATTGCATAAAAAAATATATTCAAACTGATACATATATACCAGTTTACCATGAGATTTATTGAGACTAATTGTGAGACCGTGAGATCGACCTGAAAACCGTGAGAGGTCTGTAGTAAGTTAGTACACATGGAGGTAAGGAAAATAAAATTGAAACCGTCATATGAAAGTTTGCGTAAATTTGTACATGTAAAGTTCAAGAACAGCAGTGACAAGATATTGTGCAATTACCCCTCCTATCACTACTACCACTACTAAATTATACCAGGTACTATTACTATCAGTATTATTATTATTTTTGTCTTGCCTCTTGCAGTCTTGGTCTGTTGGAGTTACTAAGACTTACTAAGACTTACTTAGCCTTAGAATTATTATAAAATTATAAGTTAGCCATTTTATATACATACCGGTCAGATCCGCGAATCGCCGTGTTTGATTTAATTCTAAAAGCTTTAAGAAACATGCTATTAATTGTTTATACAATGTACTTATTAAAAGTCTAATGACGGTCGGCCATTTTGCACTATGTAACCTCTCTTTATTATCCCAGTCCTCTGTTCTGCACGATTTCACGGTCCACCATCTTGCAGGGGATTGTGGGATTGAGAACAACATCAACTTCCCGGATGAGATTCTCATCAAAGCAACAAACGGTTTGCTTTTGAATTTCCTCGGCTGTGTAACACCAGCTGAAGGATAATACACGTGGAGCAAAATACACCGTTTTGTTGCTATTATTCGGTTCTGAAGGACTCCAAGACTCTTCGAAAGGAGTAACGTACTGACTGGTTAGAAAGTGGAATGGAAGTTTGATGCCCTTTGTGAACTTACTATCCCCGAGCTAGGTACACGATCTGCTTCGACATAGCGTCGTTTTGGAATCAAGTGTAACTTCACTATAAAAGCGACACACTTTTATAAAAATCGCACTGTTATCGACATTTCTAGAACAAAAGGTGGTTTATTTGCGGAATTGAGCAAAGAGATCTTCATAAGGTATACCATTAAGGCATTATTACGTGTGTTTGCGAACGCTCGACGAAGTTTGACATCGATCATTCCGAGATACTTTCGTGAGAAAAAGGTTTTTAAAAGAGTTGCAAAGAGTTAAAGCCTCAGGACATAGACGTATACAGAACTATGTTTGATATTTTTTTAATTGCTACTCAACGGAAGTAACGATCCTTTACAGATCTACAGGTTTTAATACGCAGTGTTTCCTTGACGGTACTCGCATTGTTATTGTACATGCCGACTGACTCTTGACTGCTGGGAATCTGAAGGAAGTAACAACATTTACCCTCAAAGCTTGCAGTCTGTATTGTATTATATGATTAGCTGAATGCTACTGCCTGCGTGATAGCCAGGACAGGTAGGCTTCGAACTGCACACCTCAGACACTGAGACAGTGAAACAGGTCAATGGATCCAGAATATGAAAGACGGTTACTTCGACAGCCAAATGGACAAAGCTTGTTTACTTCACCAGTTTTATCGGTAAGAATTTAGAACTGCTAACAGTTCTGTTTTAACAAGTGTAGTAACTGTTTTGTAGCGTCTATGAATAGTCAATAGGTGAATGTTTGTCAGAGTGAGAAGAGGGTGATTACATACATGTATAACGTTAGTCTGGCACGAAATCTGACAAACTCAAATACGAAGATTCACCAATTCATTCATACATTCACAATGATTGAATGAAACAAGGATGAAAAATATAAGTGGTTACGTGAGACTGGTACTAACTTTGGTGTTTATACAGACATAGCTGAATGACTTCTGTGCTTGTGAAGCTGCTGACACATTTCACTGTGTTGTGTAAATCTCAGACTGGTATAAAAAATGTTTGCAATTACACAGGGAAAACTGCTGAACTAATCTTAACTGGACCATCCATTATAAATTTTGTCTGTGCAGTTTATAGTTTTTGAGAACTCTCATACTGCCACGTAGTAAATGTAAATAATCAAAACTAGCCATGAAATATTAGTTGATACGAGCTTTGTTTCCAGTTATTTAAATCCCAGTAGCTGGAAAAATTTGCTAAAGAAAAGTTTGAAACACATGTCTCATATGACTCAGTGCTCTATCATTTCTATTGGCTAATTTTGACATCGCATTCATTTCTGTCATACACAAGCAGTTATTCTAAATAACTGAGTTCTTGACAGAATAAAATAAAAACATTCCTGCTAAAAAGAAATTTCTGGTAGATGCAAATTGGAATAGTTGGTTGAGTTTTGGTATAATTCTTTCATCTTGTTCAATTTTTGTTAACAAAATAATATAATTAAGGCCACTGTCTTACAATTCATTGAGTCAAATTCCAAAATGTTTCTCTTCAATTATGTGATTCAAACAAGGGAGCACGATAGAGTTGGTTGCAAAACAAGCTTTCATTCGATATCCGATGCTGTACCATGTTTTCCGTGAGGACCCCTGCTGTTATATAAAGTAGGCTTATTTTAATTTGAAAGATTAATGGAAGGAAGAGAGGAGGGAAGTGAAACCGTCAAGATTTTATTGTGTGATGCAGGTTGTTTTTTGATCGACAATACTAGATACATTCTTATCCGGTTGTCAAGTGATTGAAACCTTTACCTTTAATTTGTCTGTTGAACATTGCAGAAATTTATGTTTTTAAAATCGTGAAAGGAGATCAAAGATTGTTCTGTTTGATTTTGCCTTGGAATATGAAAAGGACAAAAACAATCAGTTGCTTGAACTTGCTGAAAAACAAGCTCATTAAGCAACAGCCATTCATTTTATTTTGGCCAAACTGATGGTTTCAAGAGGAAACATTTGTTTATTTATTTATTGCAAATATCACAATGCTGTGAGGAATCTTCTGAGGCACAAGCCACACAGGCTGGACTTTTATTGATTTTACAAATCGTATTCTCCCATGATATATTTTATATACTTGTTGGCTTTTCGATATTCTGTTGCTCAAAAAAAAATTGTTCAATCTAGAAAGGACAGCGGCCATGATAGAAATGCAGACACTGAAATGGTTTCTCTTACTAAAAGGCAAGCTTTTTTAGTACTTCTGAAAAAGAGAGAGAGAAATGGAAATCTTTTATCCAGAAAATTACTGTTGTTTAGAGTGATGAGAGTTGCATGGAATGTGGTTTAAATTTATGGTGTTGTTTTAGTGCCTGGCAATTATTCAACTCAACAAGCTGTATATTATGCCAATCCTGGAGCCCACTTTGATTAAGCGAATTGATTCATGCTTAGTTTCACTTTCTCTTGCTTGACTCTGAGCACCAGCACTTCTGCTTGACATCTTATTGTGAGTCACGTCTGAAATCACACAGTGTCTAGGTATATATTAGCAGTCAAGAAAGATCAAATGTCCCGATTATCACCACATGTATCAACATTTGACGGATTTCCTTCCACATCGTGAAAAAATAGCAGGGGTAGTCAGCTGGCACACTCCGAAGACACACCCCCACAAATTTGCCTGAATGCTAAGCAAGGAGAATACCTGTAAGATCTTGTCCTGCTAACCAAGATGTCCCCTGAGGTTCAGTTTCTTGTCTAGCCATGGTGTGACCTTGTTTTGCCCTACTGACTTGGACTGGGAAGTTTAATGCCAGAAACGTGCAAAATTATTACTTAAAAAAATCATGTCCTTTCAGCCTTCTGCAGTTCGACGGAATGCCCCAGCTTTGGCCCTGAGCCCAATTGCTTCACCACCAAGCAAAGAAAGATTTAGTGATCGGTATGTACCGTGACTTTTGATGCTATGGAATACTACAACATTCCCCTTTGTGAAATTCTTTGCAGTTTTATTTATTTATTTATTCAATAAATAATCTCTAAGAAATACCAGTTAAGTAGCTATTACATTGTAATTATCTCTAAAAATATCCAAAAAATCTAAAAAATATGTTTCTGCCATGTACTGGATGATTACAATAGCTAGCTAGTGAACTACAGTAATTATTGTTACTTTGTCTTATGTTTTCTGAACTTGAAACAGCTCAATTCAATCTAATATTTGTTTCATGTTTAACTTTTACCAGTACCAAGAATAATATTTATAGTTGAATCTAGAGGTTTTGGTCCTTTTTTTTCATTTCAGCTACTTAGGTCTTATCAAGAATCACAGTAGAAAACTAACTGTGGTTTTGAGCCATGAATACTACATATTGTATTCATGGCATTGGGACAAAATGTTTTGCATTGAGTTTTGTCGCTTTGTGACTCCACTGAATATGGATTATATTTTCTCTCAACTAACTGACAATGTTAATGTGGTATTGATGGCTCAGAAATCACAGTTAGTTTAAAATATTAAAATTTGAAATTTGAATTTGTATCATCCAGTAAAGCAGAACTGGGAATTTGTTGTTTATTGTTGCAGCATGCAGTGCCTCACTGTTTTTAAAAATACAGCTTCCATTACCCTAACTGTTGATGTGGTAACCAGCCATACATGTAACTGGTCCCTTGGTTATCTCATCTCCAATCTGGCAGTGGCTGATTCCTTAGAGTACCAGTTCTCTTGAAACCAAAACTTTACTACATCTTCCAGGATTCTCCCAAAGGGCCAGCGACTGGTGATTTTCTCCGTATAGTCAACTTGATCACGCCGGCTACAAGTTTTTAATACTTCGGTATTACTCACCATGTAATACATGTGTATAAAATGAATAGCAAATTAACTTTTATAGCTTTGATTTTCTTTTTCAAACTGAATTTTAAGAGAATAAATCCAGAGGAAATCACGTTATTTTTGCACGCATATACGGTCAAACATGTGCAGCGAACTATTCTGCCCAAGAAAGGACTGGGTTTGAAACTTTGCTTTGCTTCGCTGGGAAACCGTTGTTGTGTTCAAACCACAAGGGAGATGAAACGTGGAAACACAAGCATTTTGAATTTTTTTTCCCTCAAAGAACAAAAGACAGGTGCAGGAGAGCAGTGAGCAGTGAGGTGGAAACTGCAGAAGACCTTGATTTTGACATTAAATCTGATGATTGTGGAATTTAGTTCAGATCTGCAGTTCATGCCTGATGACTTGTCTGATTCCAGTTGTTCTGGCAACTATATGTGGAGATCCACTAGATTTCTGGATGCTTGTTCACTTTTCCATTATTATTAATATTTATTCAGATGTTGATGTAGACTCT
>JANRMR010231024.1:6917-17040 GCA_025434825.1 Bergia sp. 'catenularis'
TAAAAAATCAACGCGGGTGCACTCATCACCTCGTCGACGGCTCCTACATAAAATGCTTCAATTTTTCACTTCAGCCCTATATTGACGAACAAAAATAGCCTTCAAAAACGTTTAGCCGTAAAAGTTTTCTGGGGTTACGATTAATATTTTTTGTTTTAAAATACATTCTACGAAAAGAGTATTTTTATCATTTTTTTGATGCTGAAAAGCGCAGAAGTCCCTTAACCTCCCCCCTTTCAAACTACCCTTTGTATTTTTATGAAATTATGAAAATAATTGGTGACCAAAAACACCATATGAATAATCAGCTTTATAAATTTGTAAATAACGATAGTAATATGAGCTACTGTTTTAAGAGAAAAACTGATTTTTAAGAGAAAAATGTTTTCTATCTTTTACATGTAAAATAACCTTTGCCATCTTTTTTCTAATCGTTATAGCAAATATTTTTACTAAGTTTGGAGTGTAATTTTGAAGTTACAGTCTTTTTAGTTGTTTTCATGGCAACAAAAATTGTTTCTATCATGCAGCTTGTCTTTTACTCTGTACTTTTGTAAGACTTTCCTCAAAATGATTGTTTTGGACATCATTTTATCATTCAACCCTGTCCCAATTGGGTTAACCGGGTTAGGGTTAGGGTTAGAGTTAGGGTTAGGTTACTTTCTTCTAAAAGAAGTAACGAGTAACTCTTGTTTTTAAAGATACCTCAGTAGGTTGTTTGAAAGGTTTATATATTCCGTCCATACCAGATAATTTTGAAAACGGCGTTTTCACTTTGAAAACACAGCAGATTTTCTTCGTCCACGCTGGACAACAGATACAATGGTTTCCGTGAGAAAATATAGAAAATGAAAAAAAAAATAAAATGATGAAAAACAAAATGAGTTATCATGACGTCACTGTTTTCAAAGCGTTTTCTGTCCACATTAAAAGAACGTTTTCAAAAAAATGTTTTCACTGGGCAATTTGCCCAGATTAGTGTGAACAATAGGCCTAACCGTAAGAATAAGGTTGCACTTTCAAATTTATCCGGCGTAGTGCAGTCAATTTCCAATGAGAAACAGAAAAGTTTTGCAGGGTGACTGCTTACAACGTTTAAAGTAAGATACAACATGTTCAAACTGCGGCTGCGTTGCTCGTCTCAAAAACATATCAATTTGATCACATTACACCATCTCCGATTTCTCTCCATTGGCTACCCATTGAAGCCAGAATAAGTGTTAAAATCCTGCTCTTATCCTATAAGATCGTTAATGGGCTCGCTCCGGGCTATCCGTCTGACTTGATATCGGCCTACAGTCCCATTCGTACCAATCTTCGCTCAGCACCCAAGAACTTGTTGCCTGTCCCGAGGACAAAATTAAAAACTTTTGGCGATCGCTGTTTCTCGGTTGCCTCTCCTGTATCATGGAACACCATTCCTAGCTCCGTCAGTTAAATACTGAGTCCCTCTGTTCCAACCTTTAAAAAAAAGGCTGAAAACCTATCTTTTCAAGTCTAATATATAATATATTTCTGTATCAATTTATCTTATTTTGTTGCATTGTTAAGCGATTTTCAACTTTAATGGTAAAAAGAGCTATATAAATTTCTTATATTATTGTTATTATTATTATTATTATTATATTTCGGATGGCAAAACCAACCTTCCACAGGGACGAGGTTAAAACAAGACTTTGGTCAGAAGACGGACAAAATAACAAACGTAATCTTGGTTATTCTTCAATCCAGTTTCCTTTCTAACAGAAAAATATAGTCGCAATATTGAAATACCTTAGTGAAGTGGTTATATAGCTAGAAGTAGTTATTTGCTTTACCACTTTAAAAAGTACATTAATATTATAGATGAGAATGTTAGTTACCAGCGTAATTCAAATGTCACGTCACAACTATAAATTTCAAGAGAGATATTTGATATTGAACGAGAAACATCAAAAAATGTCAGTCCTTGACCCCAAGTAAACATGCAAGATACCCTTCAGTTTAACCGTTGCGTTCAGCTTGAAAAATTTAACAATTTCACCAATTATTGACAAAAATTTTTGCATTCGAAGTTTTTATTGCGGACACGGCTACTTACAGACGATTTCTACGAAGCCGATTCATACTTTACATACCATCTGACTTTTGAGGGTTCCGTGGGACCGTTGTCCAAGAGCTAAAATTGAATTAAGTTGAAAACAGTTGCGGGAAAGAAATAATATACTAAACTTCTACCAAAATAAATCAGATAGAGGTGCATAAAACCTGTCTTGTTGTAAGACAGGGATGGATTAACGTATTGTTTTCTATTTGAGGCTGAACCTCCCCCCCCCGAAAAAATTAGTTATAAAACTAAAAACAGGTCAGTCACCACCCCAACATATTGACTATCTTCTGAGAGTATTATAGTTTTACACTTTCGCACTTAGCAAGAATCGTTTAAACTATGATTAATTAATGGATTAAAAGGGCAAAACTATAAGCATTTAACAAAGTTTAAATTGACTTTATAGCCTACGGAAGTTTGAAGACAATTAACTCAACTGCAACTGCAACATGCTACAAGAAACTCTTTGAAAGTGACACCATATAACTTAATGTTTTTGTAAAATAGTTGCTCCGATGATATATATGAATGATACTTTGATATATTTAGTATAATTTATCCACATATTTAGGAAAATTGTTTTTAACTTCTGAAGTATAAATTATTTTTAAGAATTTTAAATTCTAATGTTAATCAGAAGCCAGTTTGCTTATTCAACAACTATAAATTTGAGAGCACAATTCTTCATGTGAAAACGATGTTAAATATATTTTAAAAAAAAAAAAAAGACAGCCTGGAAACTTTAGTTAGTAAAAATATTTTATAAATTTGTTTTTCATCATTCCTTTCTCGAAGTTGACAGCATGCCGTTCTCTCACATTGGGTGAACCTGATCACCTGTTTTCTACAGCTTTACAATATTATTTTCTAATTGTGCCATGTTTTTGGTACACAAATTAAATTAAGCGATTGAGTGCTTGAATAATTAATAATTAATAATCGATAATTAGTAATTAAAAATTGATAAACAACTCTGTGATATATATTGGCCTGAGACTGATGAGAGATCCGACGAAATATCATTTTCAGTATCAGTAATACATGAAACGGAGTGAGAAACGATGAAGTCCACGTCGATGCACATTTTTCTTGTTCTTGCCTTGTTGATATTTCTGTCCTCCATCGCGCATGCTTATCCGGCAACCAAAGATGAGTGTTCAACCTGGCAGAGACTATATCGACCGTGCAGGAGATCTACTTCTGACCAGCCGGTAAGAATCCTCTGAACTTGTCAACAACCAACTTATAGCTAGATCGATCAGTTTGAATCTGGAAAATATCCTTGCATAAAACGTTTTTATGGTGAAGTTTAAAAACAATATCGAGCAAGTCGAGCTTTTATATTTTATCCGGATATCAACACAAGTTGGAAAAGCATCCGCAAGTAGGTTCTTCTTCACGTGCAGTTTCTCAAGCTGAGTTGTTTGTCATTTCTTTTAAAAGTCGTTTTTTCTCGTCGTCGTTTCTTCAGTAAAACGTTGCTAACAAGGAACAACAAACAGTTCTTTAATCAAATTTTTAAAGTTAAAAACGTTTCCTTAAAAGTATGGCGAATTATTGTCTTGTTTTTTAATTACAGCTTCAGCTTTGCAAGTAATGCGGGCAAAGTGACTGAAGATTACTATTTTCAGTGACTCGTGAAGTCCTTATAAACTTATATATCTAAATACTTCAATAATTAAGCCTAATGTAGCATTCGCTAAATCTAGGCGGGCAGGCAGTTCTTTATAGCCTGTGTAGGTGGTTCGGAACCTGTGCAGATCTTAGCACAGGTAGGGCAGCCGATTTAAAGGACAGTAAATCTGTTGTATTGGTGACATTATCAGGTAGTAAGTTCAGGGAAGTTTAGGGAAGAAGAAGAAGCTATATAAGCAAGGACATTACAGTTTGGTTGAATATAAATTGAGCTGTTGCGCCTTGTGCACCTTGGGTTGGGCTTAATGGATGGTGGGAAAGAAATGCTTACAAGGTTGTGATGGATTGCTAATTGGCGCGTTTGCTCAAGGGTGTCCCACCCGAGCACCAAAACAAGACTGGAGGTACTTGTCAATGGGTGATTTATTATCTGAGACAAAACGCGCTGCGTTGTTCGGCAAAATACCAAAACTAAGTTTTCGTTCATAAAGTTTCTCGTTGATAAATCTTTCTACACCAATACAGAGAAGCAGGGTAGCTCAGTTGGTTGGTGCGCGGCCTTCAGAGCTAGAGGTCCCCAGTTCGATTCTCGACGACTACAACGTTTGCTTCGACTTTCCTCTGATCCGTGTAGCTATAGCTTTAAATACCCGTAAAACGGAGCACTGACAGAGGGAGGAGGATAAAGTGCGCACCGAGGGCCACAAGTTTATCAGTTGTATTACTGTCACGTGTTACCCTCGTTAAAGAAAGTTGCTTTACCTTTTACTGTGCGTACTGCCAACGACAACTCTTATCACCTGGGAAATAACACCGTCTAGCACTTTGCGTATTTTGAAAATACTCAGCAGTACATGTACACTAGACATCAAATTCAGTCTCCGACACAACACTGTCATGCCAACACTTTTTGTGATAACAAACTGTTTCAGTTTGTAAGAATGTTGTTGCTGCAAAACAACCGACATATAAGTAATGCTAAAAACATACTTGAAGCTGGGACTGAGTCAGTGACAGAACCTTTTCAAAAATTTTAACCTTACTAGCCCTTCTGTAAAGTTAATATACTGTTACATGATCTTTGTAATGAAGCTCTACACATAGAGTTTTTCTTTTCCGTTGTAGTTCAGCAGTTTTTAAGGTCTTAGTTTTCATAAAAGGGGTGTTTGATATTGATTTGAGTATTTACTCACGTATTCTGTTTCACAGTAGTATAATATCAAACGTCACATCGCAGCAAACAAAATTTTAATTTACAGAAGAGTTCTTGACAATCCAAAAGCCATACTTTGTGAAGAGAAACAATGATATAAAAGATATTTCAGTGCAGTGCTTGTGGTCCAATCATCACTAATCCGAGCTTCATACGGCTACTGAACGACTTTAGATCTCTGTATGGAAAATTGCATTGCGATCAAGTCAATAATTCGCGCCTTTACATGCTTTCGGTGCGACTTCGTCGAGCTGCGTCCTCGTAATTCAGTCTATGACGCCGGATTAGCAAGCAGATTATTATTAATAATTAAGCATTAAACTTAATGCTTAATTAAGTTAAGAAAAGATAAGGTTTAACTCCCCTTATTTCTTTTCTTATTTTTTTCCGTTGACTAAGGTGTACAACTCCTACCAAGATAAAGCATGCGATTTCTAAATCCTCTTTTAAGATTAAAATGATTTAAAGTTAAACACAACATATTAGTGGGTAAGCAAAAAAGAAAATGAAAAGGAAAAACTTAATCAACATTCGACGTCTTATAAAATGCTATTTTTCCTTTATGCAAATATTTCAAAAGGAATTAAATAGCATGTGTGCTGTAATACAAGGGGAACTTTTAAAAACGCATTTTGTTACCACACTTTTACACAATGCAAGTTATTTATCTAGTTAAGTTTATTGTTCAGTTGGAAAAATGACATTTTTACAGGATCATTAAGAACAGATCATTAAGAACAGAGCAGGTTATTTATAAAGAAATTATAAGAAGGAGACTGTTAATTTTTTCTAATGTTTAAAAAAGGTTGACAAAATGGTTAGTAATCGCCACGTAAATGGCTTTAAATATTCGGATTATATTGTATATTGTATTAAAATAATTTATTATATAATATATATTATATATTATATTAATTGAAAGGCAGGATTCTCTTCGTGGGCTACAATCTTCCACAAGGATTGCTAGCGCTTCAAGAGATCCTACTAGTTTAACAGTGAAATAATTCAGATAATTATTCAGAATACCTGATTCAATAAAACTATGTGTTCAAGAAAGTATCAATTGCAAATTTATTTGTACTCTGAAAACAAGAGTTCCAATTTTGTCATGATCATAACTGCATCTCGTCGCCTGCACTGCTAGTCTCATTCAGACCACCCTTGTGTTGTGAAAGTCGCCAGCTGACGGTTTAAATGTCGTCGTTACGTCTACAAAGCATGAGAGCACCGCCTTTTATAAGAAATTGATGCAAGGATAACTGTTTGGGCCATCTATAAAAGAAATTCGGGAAACAAATTTGATACTTGCCAGTGAACGAATTAGCGACAGCAGAGATAAGAGTAGCGTTTGGACACTTTGGGATGATAATGAAATTCTCTTGCTTTGTGTTCCTGCTCATACTATTATCACTCTCCTCTCTTAACGCAAGGCCAGGATGCGATCCTTTGAAAGAGGTTTTTGTACGATGTAGTCGAAACCTAGTATGTTTTCATTCTTGCAAATGTGCTTGTTTGGTTATTCAATTTTTCAATTGCTAAAAAATGTTTGCCGGTGTTTTTTTTGTATACACTCAATGCTACTCTTTGTTCAATATTTTTGCCCGGATCAATCTCAGCTGTAATATCTTGATCTGTCCGACATTTTGCAATTTGGTCATGATTATAGAAAATGAACCAATTTAAATCCATCACTAACACTGAACTTTTGTTGTCAGATTGAATCATGGCGGAATGGAAAGCGGAACTTTGACACGAGCCGACTGAACAGGGTGAAGCAGGAAGATATCCAAGAGCGGCAACGGAGAGTCTTCCAACGCGATTACTAAGATCAGTGAGAAAGGGACAATTTACAAGCAAGTTATCAGAGTGCTATATGCGAGGCTCTTCCTGCCATGTTAAACAGTTATTAGACCAATTTTAAAATTAGTGTAAGGACTGCTGAAACTATAAACTAAGTGATATGTAAGATAAATGCCGAATGACATTGCTGAAAAAGCAGAAAGAGTACAATAAACATACTGAAGGCAAAACATTTGAGTGAAAGTTGTGGTTATTCGAAATACGACTACACACTTTTTTTTAATAAGAATCAGTAAATTTTCCCGAGGCTCATTGTTCTTAATTTTTTGGCGACTTCAGCCTCAAATTGTTCTTAATTTGCTTTTATTTCTATGAGCGGTTTGAATTGAAGAAAAAACAAAACAGAAACAAGGCATTGGAAAACGAAACGCCTCGCACCATACATGACAATGATTTCATAATACATAAACGAGAAACACCTTGAATCTTCTTGTGCTTTACACTGTATCGCGAAGTTAAATTGAGTTTCAGTCAAGTTTCTACCTGAAAAATTTTCATAGTTAGCGAGCCTCAGCCTGAGCTTGTTCTTAAATTGGCCAATTTGAGCCTCGTTGTTCTTATAAAACAAGCGTGTATATGAGGACGGGGCAGAGTTAAGAAGATACTGTAACAAGTTTTAAACTTGATTGGATTATCCAAAGGATACAAGCGATACTTCAATATGTGATTATATGTTTGTGCTAACACAGTAACATAGATGAGATAAATCATTTATAACAGATGTATACAGCATCTAGCAGTGATGGACTGAATTATACGCACATGAAAAGTACAGTAAAATATTACAAATAAATATAATAGTCATACGAAAATACTATTTTGGAATAGGAATATTTCAAGAAATATTTCATCTAATTTAACTATTTATTCAGTTGTACATTACGCAGCATGTTATATAATATGGTGAACATAACGATAATAGTAAATGCATTCTATCTCCCCGAAGGGTTTTCAGAAAGTAATAGGTGAAAACAAAGATTGTCTTTGTCAGTCTAGTATGTTATGTTGATTGAGTGAACGCAGAGGAGCCAGCAGTGATATGGATCCATTCAAAGTGTATAGTAACTCCAGCGACGAACATTTACTTTCCCCCTCTTTTATTTGCTGATTTATAAGAGTGTAAATATAAGTAGATGTAGATCTACCTGGAGCGTGGTCGAGGGCCGGTTTACAGAATTTGGTTCGGGAAGTTCATTTCTAACTTTTTTCACGAGGCAACCAGGTTTTATGGTTTTTCATACCCAGCTGTACCACAAACATTTTGAAATGTGGATAAAGGACGAACCTGTGTTTACAAAGTCCTGGCGTCTGGAAAATACCAACAAAATAAACCTGATGGGATATAAAATTTATATTTTGTGTGGCTGAGTCGAAAGTTAGTGGTATGACGGCCCCTTTAAGACTGGTTCACAGTTGTCAGCTAAGCATAATCACAAAAATAAGACATCTGGATAACAAAGCTTAAAAAGGTAGCACTGATGTGCAATTGTTCCATATCACTGCAAAATTGACACTCTTGTCTTTGTTATTTAGATTTCGTATGTGTTTATGCTTATCATATTATCACAAATGCGAACCAGGTTTTACTACGTACAGTGGAACCCCGCCATGCGACCACCCCGTTATTATGACCACATTAGAGAGCTTAAGCAACGAAGATGCGAAAGTCAACGAAAACGTTACAAAACATTAAACGTTAACTAAAGAATACAATAACTTCAAGTGGGGTGGCAACCAGCTGATAACTTTTCTGAAAACAGAACGCGAAAAATTAAATTTTGGAGTTTTAAAGAGAACGCAAATGTTAGAATACAAGTCATTTCATCATAAAGCCTTTAAATTTTTACATTCACACTCCTTCACGCAAAACAAAAAATATACAAACAAGAAAAGGTAAATAGGTGTTCGTGTCCTGGTTGCTTAAGCTCCCAAATATTTTCGTGCTTAACCATTTGATGTTAATACAACTTTTAAACAAAATAGGGGTTCTTTTATCATCCAACAGGTATAGAATATTTCCACCTTAAAGTTTTTACCTTTTATTCACTTGAATGGTTTTTATAAAGGTAAAAATCTAAACCGGCACAGCGCGAGCACTGCCAGTTAAAGATAATCGCAACACCTCTGAAAATTGCTGTCGTTGAAATATCTTTAGTGCTTATTATTCAGATATTCTCAGAGAGCCAAGGGTGGTGCATTGACGAAGGAGGACACAGCGGCGAAGGACATGCAGCAAGAAAGACTGGTCAGTCTCCCCTGGTTGACGCCTCATCACGTTGCTAATCGAGGGACCTTCTTTCACTCTTATCCACTCTTATCATTTAAAGCAACATTCTCCTCTTTTTAAAAATTAAATAAAACTTTTGAACATGGCTTACTAAGCCTCATCCAAATATTTTCCATGTTTAGTTGGTATCACTTATTTATTCACTACAAAAACGATGTAAAACATGAAACAACTTTGTATTGTAACATGAATTAGTCACACGGGGTGTTATTCTCGAGAACCGGATCTTCTTTCCGTTGCAAATAAATTAAGTCAGGATCAGCAGTGGAATAAACGAAAAAATGGATATTTTCTTAATAGAAAGAGAATAGTAGTGTAAAAATCTAGCCTTATAAACCCTTGACTTATAACTGTTCAAAAATTGTTATCATTTTGTAGCACTTGTATCCGGAGTAGTAGATAGTAACATGAAGGAAAGAACTGCAACGAAAACTGTCATTATTTCTTTGGATTATCTGTAAAAACTTTGTTCAATATTTAACACAACTTCTTCTTTCCCGTCTTAAATTTTGAGAAAGTTCTACTATGGCGTGATATGAGAGAGCAACGATGAACGCAACATGAATTAAACTCTGCGTTTTGCCCAGCAAAGGAAGGCGAGAAACGTGATCCAAAGTTTTGTTTTCCCAGGCTGCCAAACCGTTCGCTTTGAAACCCCAAACTTAAGAGTAGTGTTGTGCAGGGATATAAACCGTGGATCCAATATTAATAATCCCTAATAATATCCGCAGATATTATTAATCCGCTAATAATAATGAGGGTTGTGGGGAGTTGTGAACAGGAGGCTAAAAAGAAAAAAAGAATTGGGGGCGCGATGGTGTGTGGTTTATATAGAGGGGGTTGTGACGTCATAGGGCACGAAAGGGAGGGAGCCAATGAGAGAAAGGATGACATCATGGGTGGGTGGTACGAGTGGGAGCTTGGTTCGGGCGGGAATATAGACCGTGGATCCGATATTACTAATCCCTAATCTTATCTGTGGATATTATTAATCTGTTCCTAATAATAATAAGAAGGGTTGGGGGAGTTGTGAACAGGA
>JANRMR010231135.1:0-10284 GCA_025434825.1 Bergia sp. 'catenularis'
TACACAAGATTGTTTGCTTTATTTGGTTGACTTAAATTTAAGGTTAGTTATATTTTGTTTGTTGAACTGCCATAGGTACACAACAAACCCCCATCACCTCCAACACGTCGCCGATCTCCATCACCAAGTATGTCCCCAGCAGTTCCCAGGAGCTCATCACCACTACTTGATGTCTCGCATGACATGAGTCGTAAAGTGGAAAAGGCCCTGAAAGCTCGGCTTTATCTGCTGCAACAAACAGGACCTAACTCATTTCTCATTGGTGGGGATTCTCCTGATCATAAGTTCAGGGTGATGATTGGAAAGCAGGTACAGCTAACATTTTCTCCCCTCTAACAGAAGCCATACATGTACACTGTACATGTTGCTAATTTCTCTCAACTTGTCTCTATACTTTTCCTTTTAAACAAGTGTGAGAGAAAAAAAGTAATTCATCTTTGAGATGTTGCTACATGTGATCAGCCAAATAACAAAATAAATAATTTTGTATTAATATTGTAAAGAGAAAATAGACATGTTGATAAGTGGCTGGGGCTGAAAGGGTTATAATCCAGGCCTGGAAGTTGTAAAAATATTAAGTAAACCCTTTCACCTTTGCCCTTTTGAATAAAGGTGCCCAGAACACCAGTAAAACTGAAAAAGTCAATAAAAGTGAACATTTCAACTTGAAGATGGCAATATGGTATAAACACCTTTAATAAATTTTCTGTTCTTGCTATACAATCATGTAGTTTGAAGTTTCACTTCTATAATTCAGTCATATTTTAAGCCACTAGTAGATTTAGAAGATAATTTAAAAGAGACCACACTTGTAATTAAAACAAATAGCAAAATACAGTTGGGTGAACTTAGCCATTTTTTTGCCTGGAACAAAATGTTTCAAGTGTAACTTAGAATTTCAATTCCTTATTGGAAGTTTGTGTCAATAATGCAAAGATCAGTTGAAGAATACATATTATATATGTCGTAGTTCAAATTTTACCTATGGTTCAGGGTTTTTTTGTACTGGTCCAAAACTTTTAAACCACTCCAGCATGAAAATTTTAAACCAGTACAATTTTTTTTAAACTGGTTCAAGATTTTAAAAAGGGATTTTATTTTTTGGGATTCATAGCCAAAATAGGGGCTTTTCTTTTTGGGGGGAATTTCTCCCTCTCTTCCCTCTTATCATCTAGCCTACTCTCCCTGACTCTTCTCCTACACCCTCTGACTACCATATTGTCTAATCACCACCTACCCACTATTTTTTTTTGTAATAAATACTAGATCTGAACCACCAATCTTCAGGATGAGAGTCTGCCTTCTTATCCACTTGACCACCAGCACTTCAGCTGGCGATCATCCGAATACTTGTCTGTATGATTAATTTGTTCCTAACCCCAACTCAATACCAGACTCTTTTTAGACACTAGTTAAAAAAGTGTACTAGGTAAGTTTAAAATTTATCTGCTGGTTTAAAATTTTTGAACTGGTTAAAAAAAATTGTACCAGAAAAAAAAATTGTACTAGTTTAAAGTTTATCTGCTGGTTTAAGATTTTTGAACCAGTTTAAAATTTATTTCCTGCTTAAAAATTTTTGAACTGGTTTAAAAAAAATTGTATTAGAGAAAAATTTGAACTACTACATATTTATATATACAGTATAATCATCTTGATACACATATATACATTTTAAAGCCATTAAGATTTGAAAGTATCACTCAGTATTTAGCCAGTTTTCTGGCCCTGGTAGTGAAAGGGTTAAAATTGGTCATGCAGTATATAGCAAGTCATGACAAATCAGGCCTGGTCAGAAAAGAATTAAAATTACATGTATGTTGTCCACTAATGGTAGACCAGTTCACGATCCGACAAATCACATTTTTTTAATTTTTAAATAAATATTGATGGATATTTTTGTGCAGATCCTGTCATTTTTTGTCTCAATAACTGAGAAGTGGAGCTTTGGATTATGTCTTACATAATTGTATACTTAATACTTAAACACTGAGCTGAATCAAAATAAATAAAAAACAGCAGCTAGACAAGTGTTCTAATATTTTTTTGTTAAGAAAAAGATTGCAATGGTGTCTTCATAAAAATATTAAATAACTATTAATTCATTCATTTTACATGAAACTTTAAAAATGTATTATAAATTTCAAACCATTCAGTGTGGGACCTAGGGGGGGAGCACCAGGGGCCAGTTCCCCCCTCCCCACCCCTTCAAGTCAGAATTTTTTTGTGAAGAACTTCACAGTTGTAATGTCAGAAAAAAGAGCTTTTTACAAGAAATCATGTGCTTAAACCATACTAAACCTGCAGAAATTGCCATCTCAGAGACACTGATTTTTAAAAAAAAAATTTGCATTCCCCCAAAAGCTTGCAGCTTTGGCACACATAAAATTTTATCTAGCTGGTACCCCCTTCCAGATATCTGATATTTGAATTAAACTTCAATAAACTTATACCAATAGTTGCTATCTATCCTACACAAATTATACAGGGCTGTATAGTAATGTTGTTAATTTTCTCATTGCAGACCTGCAGCTGTGGCAAGCCCTTTTGTCTTCACCTACTCTTTGTAATGCTGAGAGTTTTTAAACTCAAAGAGCAAGACCCCATTCTTTTTAGTCAAACTTTGAAGAATTTTGAGGTTGGTACCAAAGAAGTGATGAATATTATATACAATAATAACATAAATTATCATATTTTGAGTACATAAAAGGTAAAGTAGCCCTTATTTAATGTCAGTAGTTCCATCAGCTCCTAGAGCTGTTATCAGTAGAAGCCGACGGTGCGCTCGTTACCCCCCTCCCTCTGTCAGTGCTCCATTTTATGGGTATTTAAAACTACATCTACACAGAGCAGAGGAAGTTGAAGCAGACATTGGAGTTACTGAGAATCAAACTGGGGACCTCCAGCTCTGAAGGCCGTGCACTAACCAACTGAGCCACGCCTGCTCCTCAATTTGTTTTTTGTTTTTCTTCTTTTTTTGCTGCCAAAATAATTTTGTTAAAGGTGTCCTCAACTGAAAAGGTTTTTTTGCTCTCTCTTAAACTAAACTTAAATAATTTTGCCTTAGTTCATAACTTTTTATGTCCAGGCTGTTTAAATTCCATATTAATTTTATGTTACTTAGCAATTAAGTATATGTTTTACACTTTGAAATCAATTATTAGTGTGATACAATGTTTTATGGTGTACACTCATGCAAGTTCATTTTTTAAAAGGTTGAAAGCTTGTTTGCCAAGTTTCATGCTCGAGTAAACTCAAGAATCTCAAAGATGTCATCGTCCCATAAAAGCAGCCGATTGAGATCATCCCGTCTGACCCCACCCCCGTCACCAAGTACTTCTTCTTCGACATCAACTTCCTCATCAACCAGTGCTAAAGAAGAGGAGGAGATTTGCCCAATTTGTCTGCTGGAGATGGCAGAAGGAGAAAGTTTGACAATATGCAAGGGAGGCTGTAACAACCGACTGCATCAACACTGCATGGAAGTTTGTAAGTAGTCACTTGGACCATTTGAATCAATTAATTTGTAAATATTATCATATAATTAACATGTACATTAGAAGGGTCATTTTTAAGATTACACAGTCACATAATCTTGACAAACAAGAACTTCTGTTGCTTTTACTGTTGAGAAGCTTGACATTAACCTTAAAGCAAAATAATAAATTATTTCTTTTAATATGTTTGGTGATTTCAAATTCATTGATCAATGGAAAAATCCTAAAAGGATTCCTTGAAAGTCCTGGATTTTCAGGATTGAAGATGTGTACACTCCAGCAGAGGAACTAATACAAAAAATGATGAGAAGAGAGAGAGAGAGAGAGAGAGGGGGGGGGTTCAATGTAAAATGAGGAAAAGAGAGGAGGGAAGGGAAGTCAATATAATTTGAAAACTGCTTTGTTCTTTGTAAGAAAAAAACTGTTCAGTAGAAGCTATTTTTTAATACAGGTGTGAAGAAAGTGTTCTGGGCCCTAAAAGGAACAGAAATGGTTATTAGCCATGATAGCAAATTGAAGCCAGTTATCCCATCAAAAATTTCACACAGTTTCAGTGAACTTGTACTAGCGTCATGTAGCTCACAAAAGCCCAAATATTTTAAAACAAATCCATTTGTAATTAAGTGTAAAATTGTTTGTTTTGTCTCGTTTAGGGGCTGGAGAGTGCAAAAGACAGAAAGAACCTCTCATCTGTCCTCTCTGTCGAAAAGTGTGGGTTTCAGACAAATCACCAACCCACAGTGCAAGGACTGTCTCTCCCAATGTTCCTTGTCCTCTGGAGCAAGGTGAGATAACTTTGCCACACTCAGACCCAATCCCTCATGAGCAGTTGGAGTTTGCTAGACCCTGGGTTGAGGTGAGTTTATACTTTGAGGGGGGATGGGGTATTTAATTTCATCTAGTGTACTGTGGGGGAAGGAATGGATCAGGGGAGAATTCTGGGGGATCCTGTTGTAGATAGAGTGGACCAGGGAAGGATTGTAGAGGATCTTGTGGGGGAAGGAGTGGGCCAGGGGAGAATTCTGGGGAATTTTGTGGTGGAAGGAGTGGGCCAGGAGAGGTTTCCAGGGAATCCTGTGGTGGAAGGAGTGGGCCAGGGGAGGTTTCTGGGGAATCCTGTGGTGGAAGGAGTGGGCCAGGGGAGGTTTCTGGGAGATCCTGTGGTGGAAGGAGTGGGTCAGGGGAGGTTTCTGGCGGATCCTGTGATGGAAGGAGTGGGCCAGGGGAGGTTTCTGGGAGATCCTGTGATGGAAGGAGTGGGCCAGGGGAGGTTTCTGGGGGATCCTGTGGTGGAAGGAGTGGGTTAGGGGAGGTTCCTGGGGGATCCTGTGGTGGAAGGAGTGGGCCAGGGGAGGTTTCTGGGGGATTTCTGGGGGATCCTGTGATGGAAGGAGTGGGTCAGGGGAGGATTTTGGGGGATCCTATGAGGGAAGGAGTAGGCCAGGCGAGAATTCTAAGGAATGCCTCTTGCAAAATAGAAGGCTCTATTTTTCAAAGCCACACACTTCAAATTCATCTGACATTTGATCAGTTAATATTTGTTTGACTAGAAAGGAGTATTTGGTTGGATCAAGGTTATGTTCGTGGGAATACTGAGGGGGGAGGGAAGGGGAGGTCTGGGTATGGGCATATTCATAGGGATACTGAGGGGGTGGAAGAGGGGGAGGTCTGGGCAATACTCAGTGATGCATATACTGGTGGGTCAATCATGGGTAATGTTCATGAGAATACTGAAGGGAGTGGTGGGTCAGGTAATTGCTGTATAGGTGGGATAGTGTGAGAGCTGAAAATAAGAACTAGAGTAGAGTCTAAAACTTTTTGACTTTACTCTAAATAAAAATATAGTCCATGAGACTGAAAGCTGCCATTTTTGTATCTATAATACAGTATATAATCACTTGTTGCTTAGTATAGCTTCCCATTTTAGGCCTTTGGTGACGACCTTGTATCGTGTGCATTTTCTCGTGACTGGAACACTCGAGAGACATCTTTGAGGAGGCTGAGTAAAGACATTGTTGCAAAATTGACAGTTGCAAATGAGTGCCGTGTAGCAGTGGAGGCCTGCTGTTCCTTGTTAGAGATGATGTGTGGAGATCCTGTGTATAAAGTCTATGTTGCAGCACTGGTATGTTACTTAGTACATAATTTTAATTAAATTATCATAGTTATTGTTTATTATTATTATTAGTCGTAGTAGTAATAATGGTAGTTATAGTAGTATTACCATTATTATTATTACTAAATAAATTATTATTATTATTATTATTATTACTATTATTACAGCTGTATATTATTTTAATAATTTAGAAGTTCACCCATTAGGCATATGAGTAAACAAAAAAAAACCAAGTAAGCATGGTCCCATACAAAGTGACCCACACAAAAAAATATATATCTACCGCACATGTTTACCAACCTAGCCCTGAAAAACCCATTTAAATATAAAACTGTCTGATAACAGAACAAGAACAATAAAAGCATCTGGAACCATCGGTAAACACATCAAACTAACAATTTCAAAGTCATAGTATTGCTTCACAGGCACCTTAGACAAATAATCTTATAAGATCTGATATAAAATTATTGTCTGGTTGGAAAACGTTTTTGATTCCATGAAAGTATAGTGATCTGAGGCCAGTTTTGAAGAAGCTTTCACAGATGGAAGATTTTAGACAGTTGGGAAGGGCATGCTACAGTTTTTTCTGGAAAACCTAATTTTAATTAGTAATTAATACAGGCTCCATGAAAAGGTCACTTCAACAACTTATTAATTTTATTGTCCCTTTCTCAGCGCACCTTAAGAGTGATGCTTGCTTACACGTCTTGTCATACGAGGGAGGAGAGAATATGGCTGCAGAAAACCTTGTTTCCTGTCATTGAGGCAATACTTGCAAAGTGTGCTGACTCCAACAGGTAACAACCAAATATATAATAGTAGACTATGTGTCAGCTTAAGATGTAGATGAATGATGGAGTCAGCTTCTTACAACTTTTATAATTTCTGACACTATATATCAATGGTCTGTTCTTTTTTTATATTTAATGCTAAAAACAAAGTATCTGCTCAGTTCAATGTATCTCCCTATTGTTGAGAAAAAAACACTGAAAAATGCATCTTTTGGAGCACAGACATCTCTCTTGAAAATTTCATGTTCTGGCCTTATAGATCAGCCTTGATAGATTCATACAATTTTTAAGTATTTCTCAGCTTTTTTCTCTTCTTCTTTTGTCTAAAATCACTTGCATGTCAACTATTTATATTAAATTTGTGCAAATATTTTTAAACAGTCAAGTTTTATACAAGAATGCACCAGTATATGGATCCTAAGATAGATACTAACTGTATGGGAACTCAACAAATGAAATATTTAAAAAGATATAAAATTATTTTTTGGATGCAATCCTCGTTCCTTCTTTATCATAAAATATTGCCTTAGTTTTGCAGTCATGAGTCAAGGCAAGTGTTTTTCTGTTCCCCTTTCAGACGGATAAGTGCACTGGCCACCAAGGTTTTGCTAGAGATGTGTAAGGACCAATCAGGAGATCTAGCTGTTGGTAAAATGCTGGAAAATCCTCGAAGTCATTCACTAGGTGGTCTCAACTTCATGCTGTCGAACATTTTAGTGTCTCCTCCTGAGTACAGCGCATGGCCCTGGTGGCTTGGCAGATTGTATTTCCTCAAGAAACTCTTGGATGAGTACTATAGTGAATTTGAACTTACCACAGACTGCCCCAATAGAGACATGGATGTAGAAGGACTATTAACCCATGAGGGTGGGGCTTGGGGTAGCTTTGATTTAACTGAAATGTATGAAGACAATCTGATGAGGCTAATGGCAGTTTTGAGATTTTCAATGCTTGCCGCAAACTGTTCACATTCAAAAGTCACCAAAGTTGCAGTTACAATCTTAATCTGTTGTACTGGTCTATCAGCAAAAGCACCTTCAGCTTTCATTCATGTTAAGGAAATGGTTGCTACATTGAAACCCACACAGAGAGGAGTTCTTCAGAGACAGTTAGCAGCAATTTCGAGAAGGAGCGAGAGAGCAGGTGACGGTGTACCAACCTCACAGGAGCAGTGTGACTCAACATCGAAGGGTTCAGCTTTTTCTGTGATACTTCAGCATAAGAGTGAGCACCAAACTGATGTTTGTGAAACTCATTCAGGGGATGAAACAGACAATTTTGCTGATGCAGAGTTGAGCAACTTGCAGGCAATAGTTGAATCATTTGCACAGCCGCGACATTTGACACTGTCTGTTACCCCTCCATCACCAACACGAGAGTTACACCTAGAACTTGAGTGGCCAAAGTGTGAACCTGAAAGTGGACATGATTCACCACGGTTACCACCCATCAAAATGCCGATTGGCAAAAAGTGTATAGATGTTATTGAACAAGAAGAAGCCGAGGCCCTGGCCAAGGCATTGGAACTCTCATCATTACTCTCTTCTCCACAGAAGATCCCCAGCTTGACACCAACACCTGATGAGGATGAGATGGTTATCGTGTACACTCAGCCAGAGGTATGTTGGTAGAAAGCAGCCAGTTTGGAAAAAGATGAGGGGCATTAGTAAAGAGAATTTTCAATTTCTAGGTCGCTTTCCATTTGTCCAGTCTGGCCGGCTGAAAAGAACTGGTTCTGGCCAGTGCAAATGGAAAGGTCAAGGCCAACATACATGTAGCTGACCAATCAGATAACAAGGTGCGCACATGTTTCTTCCAGCCGAAACTTGCCAAATTCCCACTCTTTGGCCAACCAGAATGGGAGAATTGAGTGGCTCTGATCCATGAGCAGGGCCAGTCTGGTCAGGACCAGTTCCAATAATTCGTGCGTTCCATTTGAGAACTGACTGGTCGGACCAGCCAGACCGGTCAAATGGAAAGTGACCCTAGATGTGTTCAAACCAGTCAGATTTTTAGAGTGTTGATCCTGACCATTATTTTATTTTACATTAATTACTGTGGTGGCTTATTGACCCATCTCACAAAGCAGCCTTGTGGAACAAATCCTTTGCATTGCCCGGCAAGCCTCATCACAGTAACAAGACTTACCAGGCAATAACAAAGGATATGTTCCAAATGATTTCTTCATGAGATGGGTCTATTAGGGCCATAGAAAATAACTCTTACTAATGTATTTTGTTTGTTAGGGACAGTTAAAACCTGTCAATCTGTCAATTGATACTTACCAGTGAGTGTAACTGTTTTAAGTATCAATTCAATGACGGTTATAAGTGATGATTGACAGTTATTAACTGCCCCTTACAAAAATTATTAGAGGTATTTTTATAGCCCTAACAAGCCACCACAGATTACCACCCACTGATATGTGAACAAAGCAAATGAATTCAGTAAAGCACTAAAACTAAGTCATTTAGAGTCATGGTGAGTAAGGTCAAGAAAAGCTTAGCACCTTCCAAAATTGGTGTTCACATCACCAGGTGATCGGCTCTTGCATACAAGGAATGCCTGACTGAATTGATCATATGGCACCATCCCAGAAAGCCGTGCGCGCACAAAATGGTCTCAAAATGGCCACCATTTTAAATTACAGTCGTTGGTTTTAAAACAGTTCTAAGTACTATCAAAACTCATGTTTAAATGCATTTATCAGCTAAAGTTGTAAATGGGCTAAATGGCAACTTCTTTGTTGAATGTGATTACAGAACTTGTCCGTTTAGTAGTTCATTTTACGGACTTTGTTTCTTTAGCAAAACAAGAAAACAACAGCGATCGTGACTAATCTTGCAGCGTGTTATGGGATGGTGCCTTTTGGGCAGACCTGAAGGCGCGCACAGATTGGCTTACTCCAAGCACGTGATAAATGTCCGATCACCTGGCATGTGTTGTGAACTTTTCAGAGGTAGCTTTCTACAGTTCGTTGCTGTTGTGTCACATGGATTGACATCAGAAATTCCTAGTAAGAGAGGGGGTAAAAAATTTGTTTGTGAGAATTGCAGTAGTGTGGTGTAGATCCTCGTGATATGAACTGCAACAAGTAGATCTAGCTGTCTTTGACTCTGAAATTAATGGTCAAAGCTTAAGCAAATTCTGATTATCACACTTCAATTTCTATGAAATTCTTAACTTGGCAATTTAAAAAATAATTTATAATGATTAATTTTCACATTGTGTTTAACAGTCAGTGGCTATGTAGCTTGTTGACTCAATCAAACGAAAGATTTAGAGAGTTAGAAATCTGATTAATCATTGTAGCATCTGTTTCACATGGGTTAAGTAAAACCACTCTTAAACCAAACACTTCTACTGTTAAAGAGAAGCAAAATACATGTAAATGGTCGTTTTGTGGAATTTAGACAGCGGCTGCATTAAAAAATTAGAATGAACAACTACAATCATTTTTGCTCTTCAAGACAGTGAAAATGAATAGTCATTTTATGGGTTAATTTTGATCAATTGGTTCAAAATTTAGAACAGACAACACAAATCATTTCTTCTCTTCAAGATAAGAAAAAATAAATGGTCTTACTGTATTATGGGTTTTCATAAGCTGGTTCAAAAGTAAGAGCAGATAACACCAGTCATTTCTAGTATTCTACTCTTCAAGACTCAAAAAGCAGTCTTAAAACTGGTTACTGAAAGTTCATCTGGCAAGTGCCACACTCATAAATAGCATTTGGAGGGCCAAGGATAAGAGTTGATATGTCTGTTGTTGTGTCTAGTCTCTAGAGAAGGCCATCAGTGATAAGCATCTTTACCTAGAGGACATTCACTGGAAGAAAGGAGATCTGCTAGGAACTGGGGCCTTTTCGTCTTGCTATGCAGC
>JANRMR010231246.1:0-17025 GCA_025434825.1 Bergia sp. 'catenularis'
AATGATAATGTGAATGTGAATATCAATATATTCATTGTCAGGCTTGTCCGCTAATTTTCAAGTTCTTTATTTTTGTTCATATGCATGTTATTTGAGTTTAACAAAATTGTATCGAGTTGATTTATTTAGAAAACCCGATTTCTCATATGGTTAGGGTGGTTGTTATCATGGTAATGGTGTTGAGCTCACTAGTGCGGTGAAATCCTTTTGACATTGTTTTGAACAGCTGTATAACAAAATTATGAAATATCCCAACAAACAAGGTTACCATTGAACCACAAAAGAGAAAATTCAACTTGGAACAAGTTTATCTCGTTCCAGCCGTTGTTGTGAAGGCTACACACTTTGATATAGCTGTAAAATAGGTCAATAGTATAAAATCTTTTTGGCTTTTTCAAGCAGGCATGAAAAAGTTGACATTCACTGATACATTTTCTAATGAAAGTAAAGTGTACGCAAATATCAAATACAATATATACTAAGTCAAGTCAGAAATTAATATTTTTAACCAAAATATCAGTTCACTTTAGTTCATGTAGTAAAATGAGATGTTTTCAGAATAAATTCGTTTACAAATTTAATCTTTATAGTCACAATTGTGTGTTGTGTGGCAATACTAAATAAGAAACAAATCAAAGTAGCCATTAAGAAAAACCTGATTCATAATAGTACTAATAAGATAAGTGTTTGTAAGTGCACGCATAAAATGTTTGAATAACAAAAGAAAAGAAAGAAGACGCTACTGTGAAAGGTTTTAACTGTAACTTTTCAACCGTAACCAAAAAATGACCTAATATTCAACCATAAATCGAAAGAATCATGTTTTATTTTAATCCGATGGCCATAAAAACAGTTCCCTTCCCATTATGACCCTCATGGTTTGGTACCCCTTTGTTCTTGTCCTTGACAAATTGGATTTCTCATGCTTCTTTGCTTCGCTTACGCTTGTCCCGCAAGTGTGCACCAGACATATTAGTTATAGCTTTGTGTATCCTCTATGTTTCATCTTCTATACCAAATGATAAGATTTTCAGCTAAAATGATCAATCGGGTATACAAGGCACATTTCTGATTGTTGTAGAACAAATTATGTAGAAGTAAAAAATTTTTGTTGCTATAATGAAAATTAAAGACTCATACTTCCAAGATTGTTTTAATTTGAAACTACATTCGCCAATTATCATTGTTTTTCTGTTTTATCTAGGAGGCGATAAAGGTCAGTATATCTCTGTTAAGCAAGCAGTTATCAAATTAATTGGAATAACACTCAAGGGGATCGTTTGAGGTGATTGTTTTTACCAAGGTACTGTTACCGACCTTCATTTCACCGATCAAGGGTCTCCTTCTATTCGCTTTGTGTCGTCTCCTCGACCACGGCTGAAACAAAATAGGAAGGAAACGGGCGTTGGTCAGCCCTTATACCAATTCAAACATTATTATAAAAATACATCCGGAAATTAAACTAATCAAGGATGGGCCCATTTTACAAAGTATCTAATGCAATGTTTATATTTCTCTGTTAGGAGAACCTTGAGGGAGGCAAGACACATTGGCGCTTCACCTTATTTTACATACCTCTTTGAAAAAATGCACAGAATCTGTTTTATCCAGCTAGATTTGGGTATTAAAAATTCTTGGGACTTAACTTTTGTTTCGTCGAGGAATAACGTGTCATTTGTGAAATGCGAATGATTTAAGAATCGACAATGATTCATTTAAGCCAGAAATTGTGCGAGACCCTCTTTAAACAGCATTGTCAAACAATTTGTGTACACACTGAAACAATTAATGCGAATCATTTCCCGCTGGGAGAATAATTGAAGGATGGTTTTCATGCAAAGATACTGTATTCACATCCTAGCAATAACCTCTGCCCAAACAGGATTAAAACCAGAAAACAGTTGCAGGCTTTATGCTAGCATTGGAAAAAAAGCGTGAAAACCGATAAGAAAAGTCTATGATACAGGTTACAGTGCTTTCCAACTATTCTAAAAAAATTGAGAAATAAAACGAATTAACAAAAGGAGTATAGCTGGATGTCTTGCTAAAATGAAACTAATTCTATCAAACGCAAACATGCACGATTTGTAGACTTTTAAAAAAGTCCGTCAGTGTATATATTGCTGCTAATATGTGATTAGCAACAAAAACCATTCATTCACTTTTATCCGCTTTAGAAATTATTGTTAAAAATTTTAATTTCCTTCCTAACTGCGTTTTTCAATTTTTGCATAACTTGTTTGTGGATTTCCAAGTGCGCGAAGATAAAAGAACTCATCTAGAATGTCAAGCTTTTAACGCAAAACAGGGTTTTATGAATGTAAGACACGGTATTCGGTAATCTCACATTCGTGTAATAATCACCTCACTTCTCAGACTCTTTCGTAACACAAAACCAGGAACGAAAAAAATGGTATTAAACCAGTAAAAAAATATGATTTTAAATGTTATCTTTTCTCTTCTATATAAAATGAAAAGACTATTTCTGAAATGTTTACTTTATAAAAACAATTAGTTTTAAATAGTTTCGACTCTCACCTCTCTCAAGCCTGTCCCGTCTAAACTTGAATTACCTGAGTATCTGTTTATGAAAAGCCTATCACAAAATCGTCAGTAACAATGTTTTACTGGTGGGTTGGCTGCCAAACTGTGACATTCGTCTAAATTTCCACTTATCGTCACATTTGAGAGTATAGAGTAATTTATATGCTAATCACGGATAGCGTCTTTCAATTGAATATTGTTTTGTTCGAGGCATTAGCTTATATTAACAACAATTTTCAAGGAGGTGAACAATTAAAGCTATTGCTAGTTCCCTTGTGGCTTTCGTTTTGTGTTTTGAAATAAAATGTGTCATTAACAAATCAGATATGGGGTTTTAAATCTCAATGATTGAATGCAGCTACGTTTTACGAGCATTTAGAAATCTGAAAATTGATTCGGCACTTCTACAATTTAAGCACTCGCTGGGCTATTTAACACCACATTTAAAATACGAGAACTGACACTTCATAATTAATAGTACCAAACCTTCTTCGAACACGTGTATAAAAATAAAACGTTTTAAAACCTGTTCCCTTTAAGGATCTACAAAACTAAAGTTGTGTTCTCCTTGCATTGAATTCTTATCCTTGACTTTTGTTTTCTTTATCTAACACTTGTATTTAATTAGGCCATAATTTTGTTATTTTTATGCCACCCCCGCAACACATTTTTATCACGAGCTGAATATATTTCACTGCGGTTCGTAGTGTGTCTCGTTTATCAGAACTCGACCTGATGAAGCAGACTCAGTACAACTGAGATACATTCAAAACTTGCTTTTAATGGGCGTGTTTGTGCCTGAAGGGTGACGGTTCTACGAGTTAAGTAAAGCAAAGTAAAGTAAAGTAAAGTAAGAACACTTAATGATATGGGGGTAACACATCTACATCCATTTGACGTACTTTCCCATGTGACCTTCACCAAACAGTGAAAAAGGCCGGGATTTAATACCCTTGGTTTTTTCGAGAAGCGTTTGGATTCTTTTAAGTCCCCAGATATAACATTTTGGGAGACTAAGTCAACTCTATAAAAGAACACAAAAATTGATAACTGAAACCCAACTTAACTGCAACAAAATCAAATCATCCATATAATTTACGCCATGAAAAAACTTGATTGGTGACTGGTAGCAGTACCTGTTTGTAGAAATAATATTTGAAATAAAGCCTTGATGGCTTGAGATGTGCAAAGCCGTGATGAAAGAACCATTCTAACGTCCGAAGGGACCAGGCGAAAAGAAATTCGCGCAAAGCTCAACCCTTGATCAGGCCGAGACTTGAACCGAGGAACCCCTTGTTGGGAGTTCTGAAATCTAAGCTTTACCAACTGCGCTAATCTCGCAACACGGTGTTGTGTAGCTCTAAATTACCTTGATTTGCATTTTGTTGGAGTCATATGCAGCTTTGGTATTCAAAATGCCTCGTCAGCACAGCAGTGATCTCAACTAGCGTGCAATTTGTTCTTAGCATTGCCTTTTACGCATTAGGCTTATGTCTTTCAAAGGTCAACTTTCTTGGAAATAGCTGTATTTCGTCTAAACTAGTTTTAAGTCTCTGCTACTCAACCCTTGTTCTTGTTTAGGCCCAACTAAATCGCTGAACCTTTATGAGCCCAACTACAATTCATTCAGCTCAGCCCACGAAAAGTTCTAACGTTTAAAGGGGATCTTTCATGGCTGTATCAATGACTTTTCTCTTTTTCAGAAGTTGAATTTGTACGTTATTTGTTGAAATATTGATCATTTCTGCCAAGTTTTTATTATGTATTTTAAACAATTGATTACATTGTATACCAGCCCAGAACATAAGAATTGGCTACTACAATCCAAATTAACGGTAATGCTACGGATACCCTCCCAAAACAGGCCATCCGTAGCATTACCTCTTGAAAAACTTAGATTAGTGTCTGATAGTGCCTCTTTAGGGATATTTTAGTTTGAAACAGGTTTTCTTTGTCATAAATCCCTGAGCACGCGCAAAGCCATGAAAGAGCCCTTTTAGCCAAACTAGGTTCGACTGATGTAATAATAATATCGGCTCAGGTGGTTCGTGAAGAAGTGAAACGCCGAATTTTTTCGTCAGCCAAAGAGACTGTGTGGAAAATTTATTGATCCTCTATTTAGCATTTTATTGGAATAAATTTGAACTTCCTTAAATGTGAGGCTGCTACGCCATTCTGTGGCCGTTTTCTTTAAAGATAAATGTTTTTTATAAGGACCAATGTTTTCAGTTTTTCTAAAAACTCAACAAAACTGCCACAGGATGGCAAAGCAATTGGCAAAGGACACAAGAAAACCTCATATTTGAAGTAGGTTAAGTTCATTTCAACAAAGATAGCAATATATATGTACAACCATTGTAGGAGGTTCGATGAATTTCCCAAACATTCTCTTACAAATCAGTTGTCCCTTATGTTTCAGCTACTACACAAATTAAAGTCGGTCGAACAAAAAAGCTCTCGCCAATGAAACTGCAGCGAAAAGCGCATAAAAAGTTTAATTATTAGCTTAAGTAACATTAACATGCAGCAACAGCAATTGCTACAAGAACAAAATCCCCCTATAACTTATTTTACCCTCTATTAAATTCTTCCGAAAATTGATGTAGTTATGTGCTGCTATAGATACGCGGATTTGCCAAGGTAAAGCAACGACCCATCTAAAGACCATTATGCATCGAATGACATATCATGGTACATTATTATCAGTACCGATTATTGTAGACAAATTGCAACAGCCTTAACTGATGATTGCTAACTTGTAAGTAAGGAATTGTAAAACTCGTCTTAAAGTTTGAACAGTTTCTAAAAACGCGAAATTTTGAAAATTTAAAAGTCACCTTAGCTTTGATTTTACAGTAACCATAATAACAGGGCACATAGAATGGAAACAAAGGTTACATCAAATAAAATGCCATAAAACTTTAGAAAAATTCTAACATTTTTATTTTCTTCCGCCACAGCCAGATATGTTTAAAGTTTAAAGATTGTTACCAATTGGGCCAAATTTTAGGAAGAATTCTGGCGTCTTTTGAAAATCAAGAACAAATAAACCCTTCTTAGTAAGCAATGGTGTTTCTAATTCTTTTAAAAAACCTTTAAACATAAGAGTTGACCTACAAACGCTTCTGGGAGTGATTATTTGGACCCCGTGTATTTTTCACTTTTACAAAGAAAAATTGTCTTCTTCCAATATCTTTGTAGTAGCTGTTCATTATTAATAAGCACATCTTTATCTTTTATTTCAATTTGCCACCTCTTTTATATCTATTTTAATTTATTCTGAAAGGTGAAAAAGTACTCGAAAAATAGGTTAACTATAGTAAAGTACTGTAGAAACACAGGATTTGAGAGATTGTTTAACAAAAGTAAGTATTCGAGAAGTACAGCTCCTCGCTATGGCTTCTTTAACAACAAACTACTATAACTGACATATATTAAATTCTTTTTTCTTCATAGTCTCCTTAGCCCGGGCTTTTATGTGGTTCCTGGGCCCTCATTACGGGGGGGGGGGGAGCAGAAAGGGTCCGCACCCACTTTTCTCAAGAAGCATTAAAGCTATACCAACCAAACTTGGTATACTAATTAATTAAGGCATTACTAGTTGATCAATTAACTAATTAACCTTTTGTAACGTCTATGACGTCACAGGACGCTATTTTGGATTTCATGGCCGCCATCTTGGATTTTTTGAAAACTCCCATGTTCAAAATATGTTTGAAAACATTGAAAATACATTTGAAACGCCCAAATTGATAATTCTAATGTAAAAACAGCGAGAAAAGAAAGAGAAATTGTGAAAAAGTTTTCCAGACCTGTCACTGAAAAAGTGGTTGCAATGGAACAGCTTAATTAAGTGGGACAAAAACGGCACGTCAAATGATTCCCGAATAAATTTTGGGAAAAGTTATCAAATATCGTTGCCGTACCTGCAACGGCTGCTGAGTTATAGTATTTCGCGAGTGTCCCTCAGAGATTTTCACCAATAAACTTCTTTCCCCAAACTATATTTTTTGTCTTCCTTCTGAGTTTCCGAAAATGGCGTATTCTACCTAGCCCAGCTAATCATCAATTCTTAAAATTGTTACAAGCGTTTCGCTTCTGTCCTCAGATAATTTTCTTCCAGAAACTTCTTTTTCCGAACTCTAATCAGTTCTGTCTTCCTTCTGAGTCTCCGAGAATGGCGAAATCTAGTTAGTACAGCAATTTATTACTCCTTAAAATTGTTATAAATGTTTCGCTCTGTCTCTCAGATGTTTTCTTCCATAAACTCTTTTCTGCCGTGACTCTAATGTTGTCTTTAAATAGAGTTTTAACTTTTCTTCATTGAACCAACGCCCCCTCGGAACCATAGTTTGCGGTACAACCAGTGAATCATCATTGTACAATAAACTGAAACACACAGGAAGATTTAATCACTTGTGAGTACGGCTCCCACCGCTCAACGTATACATCCATTCCGAGTTGCGCACTCCGCGCTTCGTCTTTTTCCCATGTCCCTGTCCACTCGAGTAAATCTTGAGTAAACGACTGCTGAACACAACGACCTATAACCTGTCCATTACCGTTATAAACGAGTTCTTCCTCATTAGGGTGACAAATGGCACCATTCACATACTGAGGAAATCGATTGGTCGTGTTCTGCCTGTATATTGTCGAGCATATGCCGCATGGCATTCCCAAGCCTGTTGATGCGTCAACTGTGTACCTTGCTTGACAATTACAAACTTGCCACGTTCCACGTTCCATTTCGGAAATCGAAGCGTCGCGCCTGGCCCGAGTTTTTCTTCCCTTTTGTTTTTGTCCCGGTTTTCGTCCTTTACCTCGTTTCTTCTTTAGTTGTGTCCTTTGTTCTGCGTTGTCACGGGCTTCCTTGAATGAGGTCGCAGTGAATTCTTCCTCAAAAGTATTCGAACAGTTCCGTCGATGCCGCAGCTCAATCTGGAATAATCATTCAACAGATATTAATCGTCCTAATTTGTGTTGTAGAGTCGATCACGTTTTCGATTATTTCACACCAACCTCAGGGAAACTGCTGAATATATCAGAACAGCTAAATGATCTAAATGATTTAAAAGCTTAATCAATGATTTAACTTTGAGTTCTGCTCGTCCTTTGAGGTCAAGCCCTCAGTTCCAAGTCGCTGTGTGCAAAACCCATCGTTTCAAGTTTTATTTTCTTTTTTTATAATTCAACCAGATCTTTCTTAAAATAAATACAAATATAAATACTTCTAAATAGTTTTAAATATAGATTTCATGCATTTTTTAAAATTAATTTTAGATAATACAGATATGAGCTAAACGTAGCTTACCAGTGTATAGTTGCTAAGTTTTGGGGGGAAAGAAATGTTCTTAACTTGTCTTATCAAACACGCTTGGTCACAGACTTTTACCATAGTCTCACAAAACTTTGTATCTTGACGGAATACGACAAGCTAACTGACAGTTTTAATTTATAACAACAATAATACTAATAATCTGGCTTGCTAATCGCCCTTTCTTGCAGTCAGAGACTGAATTACGAGGACGCAGCTCGACGAGGTCGGACCGAAAGCATGTAAAGGTGCACTCATCAAACACATACAGAGGAACAGACACATACACAATGGCAGTCGCTATACGGCCCATGTATGACCTCGGAGCACAGCACCACAGACACATGGAATTAGCTGGGAGTCAATTTTTGCTGGGGGAGGAAAACAGGAGTACCCGGGGAAAAACCCTCGGAGTCAGAATCTCAGTCAACATACGAGCCCAGGATCGAACGCGGGTCGCAGTGGTGGGATGCACGAGCGCTACCACTCGGTCATCCTGACTCCCACAAACTAAACTAAACATCAGCTGAAGAATTTTGAACATTTTCGCCCAGACCGTATTCAATTTCATCCACTCATCAACATTTAAGTTTCTTTTGCACCTTTAGGGTTAGGATTAGGGTTAGGTTCTTTGTTGTTAAATTTATTTTGTACTGTACCTCAGGTTATAAGAACTAACTAAGAACTTATAAGTGTTAAACGTGAATGAAATCATCATTATTATTATTATTATTGTTATTAGGATAGAAAAATTAAACCATGAACAGCATAAAAAAGAAATACCTCACTCAGACGATGACATTTTATTTTCTTGTGCCTCTTGCTATCGGTTGTCTCAAACTCCTGAGTTTGAAAGTTGTGTGCGCTGTTGCAAGGATGAGCCATGGATGCACGCCTGGGCGTCTTGCGAAGCCATTTGTGTGGACCAATTACTCTAGCTGTAGTCACGGGAGTAGCCCTTAAAGGACTTGGCCGATTTTTGCTCTTTCTTTTTCGAATCTTTCTCGAACTTGTAGTCACCACTCTGTTAAGAGCTCCGGTAGTGTAATTTTGTATTGAAGATGTTGTCGGATGTTCGCTTGTATTAATAACTGCTGGTTGTGTTTGTGCTGGTAGGACAGGATTAATAACGTTTTCAGAACCTTTATGTTTCTCTGAAGGTCCTAGGTTATCTGTTCCAACGTTGAAGGCTGGTAATCCGGCTCCCAGCCTCGCTACAGTTGCCAGAAGAAAGATACATCTTGTTACCTGGGAAGCAAAAAGTATAGAAATCTGTTACAATTTATACATATATTTAAAGTTTCAGTCAGGTAACTGTTAATATAAACTCCGTGAAAATCCTGTTAAACATAATAATTCCATCCACATCCAAACCGTTGTCTTCGTCTTTTAACAAATCTGACAATGATAAAGCACATGAAGCAAGCTGCACCTAATTGTCGCAGTATGCGCATAGCGTGAGACGGTTTTCCTTATTATAAATATAAGTCTATTGCAGGTAAAGGATACTGCAAAATACTTTCATCTCATGGAAAGGAACTATAAAATATGAACTGCACATTCGCACACAGTACGTTTTCATATTTTCTTACTATCTCTTCAGAACTTTGACGACAAACAGTAATTACTGTGCACGTTTGTGCGTTAGTTCTGCTTTCCAAGTTTCTTTCCCCGATCTTAAAAATATTTTACCTTTGTTCGCTATATTCTTCAGAGATTTATACTTTAATGAAGAAATCCGTCCAACATTACGATCATGCACGTTACCGTAACTGCCTACCTTAAACTGTATAAAGTTTGACATGTTTGAAGGCTTATATATGATAAAATAAAGTTAAATGATTGAAACTTTGTTCCGAACGTCTTCGGTTTAAAACCATCATCAGGGAATGGACTCCATGACGATGGTTTCAAATTGAAAACATTCAGAGCAAACACTTAAGCGTTTAAACGTTTAGCCATAATTTACCATATATTACCAGTATTTTAATTTAAAGCGCTATTATTGGCTCTATAAGTAAGGTAATCCAGTTGGTACATTATAGATTTGTCCAATCATTTTGAAACTTGCTAGACTATTAACAACTTGAATCAAAGAAAATAACGCTCGGATTGTAATGACAGCCTGCTAAGCTTGCTAGATAAAACTGTCATCTATATAAGGAGTCTATAAACTTGCACTACAATACTGTACCTTCATCCTGGTCATGCGAAATGGTTTCACTTATAACTCAACTCTTCTTGTACCCTGTAACACAATAATTTAACCACATTATTATTATTATAATGCTTTCACGTAGTATACTTAATAACTTTTAGTTTAAAATATGTACGTTAGGTATCGGTGCAAATGTAGAGTTATAGCTCATCAAAAAAAGCTATTTAAGCCAATTTAAAAAATATTCGATTAGTCCAAAAAAGAAAAAAAAAAGTTCTATATGAATAACACTCGAGTCAATATTTAGAAAACTGACTAACGTCTAAAAATAGGTATTGGTATTCTTTTTTATGGAGAGACATTCAACTAGTGTACTGTTTATTGCGAGGAACTGAGTTCAGCGGAATTAAAACCTCATTTGTCTTTTTTATGCTTTATAATTGTGTAGATGAAATCTCCGTTCATTGTGAATAAACAAACACAAATATAACTCAGACTAAATGAAATATGTTTAATAACATATGCATTCCAGCAAATTATTTTATCACAACAAAACAATTTTCTGGGTTTTTTTTATCGAATGACAAAACTATCACAACATGACGTCAGACTTAAAGCAGGTCAACTAAACATAATTTCTTGTCAACGTGGTTTTGCTTTCATAACAGGGGAAAACCTCAACTTGTCACCGTCAACTAAAAGAAATCTATATAAAGCGATTTACTGTTAACATAAAAGATTGACAATACAGCCTTTAAAATATCGATTAAAGCAAATTTAAAGCTCTTAATATATAATACTTAATTTTTTTTTTTTAAAAAGCCCCACTAGTCAGTTTACAACATAGGAAAGGCAGCACTGGTTAATTTTCTGAACAGCGCTTTAGTTCTTGCAATGCAGTTTCTTTTGGTCATCTTTTATTACAATTTTATTGAAAATTCGTTTATTAACATGACGATGAGCCGCAAAATCCAAATCTTAGCTATTCCGAATTGATCTGTAGACTGAAAAAGTAATTATTTAAATTTATAAAAAAGCAGAAAAATTGCTTTGAAATGGGAGCAGTTATACATTTATCCATCTTACTTCGGTAGAGAGAACTTTTACGGTTAAAGTCTCACTATTTTTGAAAGGTTGTTTTCTCATTTATTATACTGACCCGACCCAAGGAATACTTTGTAAATGGGTGGTGTTGGTCGAAGTCTCATAATTTAAGTGTTTATTAAAATAAAGTTTAGTATGTAGCATTACTTTGTCTGAAGACCTTGGAAGGTTACATATGCTTTTCAATAGACTACTGACATCCGAATAGGGCCTGGGAATTATCTAATCTACATCTGCTACATGTTAAATGCTGCCTTAATTCAACCATTATCGTCCAGAGAGAAAAGAAAGGATAGTGATAGCTTCTACTTACCGTAAAGCAATTCAGAGGAGTAGTGCTTGTTCTATCTTCGTGTACAGCAACTGCAATTAGTTGTGCGTGGAGCCTTGGCGAATGTCAAATACTGGAGTTAGCATTGGCTTTTATTGACGTTTCACATGCAAACGTCATTCGATAGGACGGGAAGATCGAAAACAAGCACTCAACCAAATGCTTGACTCTCAAGATCAATTAATTAGGGGGTTGTAGTTCAACACTCCCACACTACCAAAGTATGTCAGAGATTCCCTCGGTTCCTGTTATTTGTTAAGACAATTTACCAGTCCCTATTAAAAACTCATTATCACATTTTATCACCTTTTGTAATTGTCTAATTTGGGATTATCACTAGGTTTATGGTAAGTTATAAGCAGATAAGAAGGAAAACATCTGAATTCAGTTTCGACATTTCTAAAGTTTAAGAATTTAATGTAATTTTTAAGGTGGCTTTTGTTCAAGTTGTTGAGGCTTGCGACATATTTAATTTTAAATAAGTATATTCGAAAGCTTTCAAAACAGAAACACATCCGTTCAAATTTAAACTGAATGAAACTCAGAACTAGGGTTTTAGAGTTTTGCGGCTTGGCTGCTAGGATGTGTCCGAGAGAGATAAAACCAACAGGCTTGACTTCTCTTTTTAAGGGTTGTTTATGACAAAACTGGAAAAATAAAGAAATACGAGATTAGAATGATGTTAAAAGAAGGGCATGGAAAAACGTCAGCCATGTCAAGTGAGTATTATTCGTCTTGTATATTCTTAAATATTTACCACAGTAAAGTTGTTTGCGAATCATTTCAAGTTGCTACTCATTTTGGATATTCAAGTATTAATTGAATTGGTGGTTTGCGTGGTAATAATGATTGGATGAGATAAACACAACTTGGAACTAAGTTTTCGGTTTAGTGACGTGTGTAGCGTAGGCGTAAAAGATTTACCGTTGTATTCTTCCTGTTTTTTACTAACGGGTGATCCCGAAAGTTATCGATATGGGTAAACAAGTATGTTTTGAATTCTAAGTTTCAGATTTAAGACTACTTTTTAAAACATCCCAGAAAAATAAATTTGAGAACAAAGAGTTTTATGTCGTATTAGTTTTCAAGGGATACTCAGCTGTTCAGATCAAAAACAGTTTTCTGCTCAGATGATTTAAGAAAGAAGTTATTGAATAATTCCTCGAAGTTGTAAAGCTGTTAACAAAACATTCTGTTTGTGAGAAACATCTGCCTTATCTCCTGTCAGCTCATCGTTATTAGACGTGCAAATAGATAACAAGAATGAAGCGAGACGTTCTCTAAAGCCGCAGATTTGCTCCTTATTGCAAAGCGGTGAAATTAACGTTTCTCGCTGCAAACAATTCGCACGAATTTCAGTTGTCTTCGAGTGTGAGACTGTAGTAAAAGATCTGGAGGATTAACCATATAAGCAGAAGTTCCGCAAAACCTCTACTAAACTTAGTGTTTTCACTATTTAATTTATTAAACGGATATCGTGTCGTTTGCGTAGTGCCCTATGGGCACCTGGCCTCACATATTGGGTTTGTAGTTTGATCATTAAGACGTCATTTCCTTGTTCCTGGAATACCAGGTCTTTTTTTTTTCTCTTTTATAATCAAAGTTTGTGCAGTGGGTATTATAAAAAAGTTTAAATCTATTTTTTTCCCTTAAAGTTTTAAACCTTATTATAGCCAAGACCGTTTTTGAAGGAACTACAGGTAAATATGTAACCTTTAGGCATAGTTTGCAAATGCAAGCGAAGAATCGTGACTTTTGCCTATATGTTTTGTTCTGTGGCAATTTGAGGGTGTTTATTTTCCAAAAACGAACTCTATCTAGATCTTTTCTCAATTATTTTAGGACTTATTTTAAATTCTTACTTCCCCTCGAGTAAAGATGTTTTCGAACCAAACCAGGAAACGAAGTTGTTATTTTCTGCACCACTAACGTTACACAAAAAAGCTGCACTTGCGTGGACAAGAAGATAAATCTGAGTTCATTTGTTTGTTTCTAAATTGCTGAACAGTACTGTCAAAAGTTTTGCACTGGACAGAAAATTCTTCCTCAGAAACAATCATCGATGTTCTGTGGGAAGCGGAAGTAGCTTCAATTTCCATTTTCTAATAGGTATATTTTCTACGCAACATGTACTGAAGAAACAATGTATCTCTTTGAACTGTGTCTGTTGATAAGAAAATGCTTTTCACCAGTGTACGTGTATGAAACATCCCTTTTAAAAAATAAACAAAACCACAAGAAAATTAGTAACTCTTCGACGTGGTTTAAACAGCGCATGACATTTGACCTTCCAGCGAAATTAGAGTGATATACCATTTAAAATAAATATCAGAGTATTCTTAAAACAGGTAAAAAGTGGTAACTAACATTGCCTTGATGGTTTATGTTCTTGTCCGTACATCTGGGACTGTTATAACATAACCAATTTTGAGATATAATCATTAAAGGGAATATATTCTTGTTGTTTTTTATCATGTCAGAGCAAAAACCTTTTCCTATAAATTATAAGTATTTGAAGTAAGTACATATTTATTGCACTCGCCGAGGGGCTTTTCCGTCATTCTAATTTACAAGTTTTTAAAAATATTTTATCCAGCTATTTACATACATTTCAAAATTATTAACTCGTATAAGTATATAAAATATCTATTGTGACTAGATAAAAAAATATTGTAAGAATGTATAGTGATAGAATATAACTGAAATAAACCTATTTTTTAAACACGTTAAGAGAGTTGATTTCTGTTAGCCACTCAGGTCAAGGTAGTTCACGAATCGAACCACATGACTCATATATTAAATACAGCTGCATTTAAATCAAGACTTTTACGTCTGATATACGAATTTTCTATGGGTAGATACAAAGCACTTTTAAGACTAATACCACGACACCAAATCACCAAATTTATAGAATGCGCCAATACATTACCAAAGTAGTCTTAAGGCCGATTTACACGATACGATTGTCGCATGCGATTGACGCGCGACACGAAATTTCATCGTGTAAATCTGTTCTAAGACATGACGCATGCGAGCTAAGTCTTGTCGTAGGATTTTAAAGGCCAATTTACACGATACGATTGTCGCATGCGTCTTGCCGTATACGACAAATCGTGACTTGACTTACACGGCACGACAGGCTCGCAACATGGCGCGCGCGATGTGGCCTAATTCTTGCGTGAGCTTGCGTAATCCATGCTTTATTTGGCACTGTCAAAGATAGCGGACCTTTGTTATTTATTTTATTTTATAAGTAAAAACCTATTTATTTGAAAACACGACTTATTTTAATAATTTCGATTTCCCGGTCAGGCTGTATTGAGCGACAGTGCTCTGACGAAGGACTAACGCTCGAAACGTCAGCCTTACGCCCAACGCATCGACGAAAAACATACCATATCAGCTTTTGTTGATCAACGAAACATATTCAGTTTACTCGCACACGCAGAGAAAACAGATGTTTTTTTTCAAAACAAGTTTCCCAGTGTATTGAGCAAGCTTTTAGGTGAATAAACTCCCATTAAAAAAAACAAATAACCGTTTATTAATGCGTTTTGTTATATAGGTTTAAAATAATGGTAATAATAGTAATAATAATAATAAATAATAATAATAATAATAAATTGTGGTGAATACAAACTAGAGCAATTGATGAAGTTATAGCACAGTAAAAATGATTGACGGGTTCCTTCTGTTTAATATGGCGGTATAGTAAAGTAATAATAATAATATCTATTAGTATCATTGTTTTTATTATTAAATACTTGATCGGACTTTTATTGTATTTTTCAGCATATTACAGTATAATCGACTTCAAAAGATGTCACAAATGCATGTGATAAAATACACTAACGTTTTGGTATAAGGATGTCAGGAGCTATATTTATCACCACATCTTGATAATGCCATATCTGATATCTATAGTATAAGAAGACTAAAGATGATCTTACAGCTTACATTAAATACTCACAATATTTTTAAACGTGGTTTAATGGGAGCAACCTATTTAATGCTTCTCACTAACAAAAGACCCTCTTCCTCCTTTTGAATAACTTAATTCGTTGATGGTGTTCTGCCTTTTGGTATATCATGCAATAACGTAATGATTGAGTAAATGTCAATGATTATCTTGTTGTATTAATTAATTAATTAACCAGTTAGTAAGTAAATTGGTAATAATTAATTACATGAGCTTTTTGTTAAAAACTATTAAACAGGTTTTGTTTGCTATAGAGGCAAGGTCACCCTTAAGCTTTAAAGATATACTACAGCAAGTAAAATAGACAAGAAAATTAGACAGATAGGTATTTATTTAGAACGGATATAAACGGATTTTATATCTAATCTAGTCCTCTAAGAACAAAAAAAAAATGTAAACTCTAAAAGCTATAAGAACAATAAAAGCAATACAAAAATATTTTAATTATTGAGAAAATTACTAAGCTAAATCTACATAGTAAATTACTCATAATTGTAAAATAATTGTACAAAGATGTAGTTGTTCCACTGCATTCAGTTTTTTTATCAACTCAAACTGTTGTCGCAAGCAATAATCATCAGACAGTTTTTCTGAAACTGATGCTATTTTCGTAAACTTCTGAAATACCATAACAGGATAAGACCTTCTCTAAATTAATCGAACTCGTTCAAGGTCGTCAGAAGCCTCTGTCATCATATTTCGATTTCAAAACTGGGTGCAGCCGGTAAGGATTTCGTCATCGGAAACCCACGTAAGAAATATTCTTCAGAATTAAACCATGTTATAATAAAATCATTCACGATGTAAATATCTAGAAGCTGATGCAATTTGTAAATCATGCGAGCATTGCTTGTACAAAGCAATCGCTGTGATTTAATTTCTAGATTACTCCAGCAAATGTTTTCCTTGAAGTTCAGTAGGAAGGTAAAAATTATGTTTCTTTCGGTGGCCAAACATTGATTAGTAATCGTTGATGAAAAAGAGTTCGGTTTAAAGCGAGCAAGACCGAAAATAACGTAATATCAAGTAATATCGGTCAGATCCCTTCTGCTGCGCTATCGGATCAGAAATAGTGAGGTACTTATATTGATTTTTCATCAATGGGTTATGTGTATAATTTGTATGAATACATTTATATATATATTTTGACCCGACGTTCTTTGCCAGCTAAAATATCAGGTCAGTACAAATTTAAGCTGGTATTTCAGTTGCTCGATTATTTTAGATACACTTAGTTATATTTAACTAAATTTGAGTTAAAAATCATTGCGTCTTGATCATCTTCAGTTAGCTCCTTTTAATTATCGACATTAGAAGTTATAAAACCAAATAGATTGGAATTAAAGCGATATACAGCAAATAAAATATGCCAACTTAAAATTAAACTTTGCTTCACCTATATTTAAAACCCACGTTTGAGGAAAAGCTTCAGCTAAGCTGTTATTTCAGCTGTAGTTTTCATAGTTCGCGTTGTTATAAAGTTGAACAAGACACAAAAGTAGTAATACCCCCCCCTTCAGGGATAGAGGAATGTATGGCATCCATATTTAATGAGGGGGCGTCCATAATAATGAGGGATAGGGGCATGCATGGCA